>VXBC01002294.1:1203727-1329820 GCA_013399945.1 Ploceus nigricollis
TAATTAAGACAAACTGGGACTGAAATAAAGCAGAAAATTCAGTGTTCCTTCAAAATGGAATATCTTGCAGAATGCTGCACCACAGGGAAAAAAGCTTTAAAAACTTGTCCTTGACAATATTGATCAGAAGACAAGTTGCCAATAACCCATTTTCATGCACAAAACACATTTCAGGGCACATACATAATTGAGAAGAGATGAACAGAAATTATTCAAAGGCATGTTTTGGTAAATGCTTAATGAATACGCTTTCTTCTCTCTTAACTTAAAAAAATATGCCATAGACATGAGGGTTTGCACTTTGTCACAGCAAGGCCAGAGAACAGACAAATACAGAAGAGCTTTACTTTAGATTTACAAATCATAGGGTCAGTAGAATTTCCAAAAAAGGAGATGTATATACATGGTACTAAAACTGTCACCAAAAGCAGTTGCTAGAAGAATTCTAGAAAAAACATTCATTAAGGCTATTTCTGTCAAAATCTTGCCCAAACATACAGAAGCCTAGACAACTGTGCTTTGAACTCAGGTGATGGTAGCTAAGCAACATAGTTGTAAATAGCAGGAAAATTGGCAGGGTTAACTATCTGTTTTTTCTCAAAATGTACGGTACACCAGCTCAAGTAAAAATAAGTTAAAGAAAATGCAGCAGTCACCTGGACATGGCCAGCTAACAGGTCAAACAGCCACTGACACAGCTTCAAGGCAGACTGTAAGTGTATTGAACAAGGCATTCACGGCATAATGAACAATCAAAAGAAATAGAGATCTTAGGGGAAAAAAACTATCAACACACCCTTGGTTTTGTTAACAAAAATTAAAAATATTTATGGCTGATGTGCATTGTATAAACAAATCAACCTATCTGTAAGTCAACTTCCTAACAAAAGTTTTCTCAAGTGTTTTGAACATACCAACCTAATTTATCTTACAGTAGAAGCTTGCCCCGTACTTGTCTTCCCATTCATCTCAAACATGGAAAAATAATAGTCAAGACAGTAGTGAAAATTTTTGTTTCACTACAGCCACATACAGAAGCAATTCCCTTTAAACTACTTTAAATTCCCTTTAAACTACTTTAATGATGTATGTGACAGTGGCAGAGTAGTCAGAAGATATCCAAACCAGCAAGAACAGATGATTTCCTGCCTCTGGCTGTACCTGTCCTTGGGGACAGAGGGACTGGTATAATACTTCTTTAGCTGTACCTGCTTGGCAGCACACCAACCTCAGCCAACAGCAGGTGTTAGGAGACAATCACATATATAGGTCAAACATATTCTGGTATTTTCCCACTAGAACTAGTCTCTCTAGGTGACTTTCAGTCACCCAGCCTATGTAAATATGACAGAAAATAGTGACATGCACAACTGTATTTTGTATTCTCTATTTTATACTGAGAGCCTTGAACAAAGAATAATTTAATTACTAGCTTTAAAAAGTAATTCTTAAATGCAAAATAAGACATATCCATTTTCATTTATTTTAATTAATATCTCAGGAATACAAATCAATGCTGTTCATTCAGGTGTCTAGTACTTACATGTCCCTTTTAAAATGCCACATTTTCACAAAGCAATGTAGGGGATTAAGATAAAATTATCCCACTACTGACCAAAGCAAGGTGGAAGCAAGAATGAAAAATATTTGTGTTAATAGCATTTTGCTGGAAAATCAGAAACCTCTCTACAAAAAGTAAAAGGTTTGGTGCTCATACACAGAGTCTGTGAAATGCCAATGGCTAATGAAGAGGGCAGTGGAACATGAAGTAAAGCAACACCATGAGGGGCCTGTGCTGCTTCTCCTCAAGTTTCTCTTCTGGGCATGTGCTTGCAAGCATAGCCCATAAAACTGCCTTTAGAACTGAACTAGTCTGAAGTTTGCAACATACAAATTACTTTTGTTTCAGTTTACCTCCTGAATCCACTTACTATAGCACTACTGTTGTCATCCTGAAAGGAAAATTCCAGTCTAGAGTATTGCAATTTCTCCCATCCCCACCTTTTGTGGCATCATCTCTGGTAGCAAGCCCAGCCTGGATCACAATTTACATTGCTAACTGCTGTACAGTGCAATGAATTCAAAAGAGCTATGTGGGGGAATCCACAATATTTATAAGTAACAAATCCCTACAAGAAAGGTGAATATAAAAAAGCCAAAAGTGAACACATATATATATTTCTCTATTATCAATCCTAAGTTTTAAAACCTGGTTCTCAGAATAAGTGGATCATGTAACTCAGGAAGATGGGTGGCTAAAAAAAAATCCCAGAATTAGGAAGACAAATATCACTTGATATGGCATTATGTTAAGTCCTTGGAAGATGCTGGCTCTAACCTGTTTAATGTAGGAAAGTATTCTGTAGATGTCTGAATTATTCCAAAGGAAAAATTTTACCCTGATTTTCAAGCAGGCCCACAGAAATAAAGATACAACAATCAAATTCTCTCCCTACTGCTACAGTCACACCTCCTAGAGTAGAAATACAAGTCTTCTCTTTTTCTTACTAAAAGTTGATATATTATTTTGATTAATTACTTGTCAGGGATTTGCTTGGCTGTCTAACAAAATGAGGGAACGATTTTTCCGCTACAACTTGAAAAAAAAAGTTATTCCTTTTCAGCAGATGCATTATGTCCCTGCTTTCCTCTGAAGAACTGGCTTTGGAATGCGTTTCGGCAACACCTTAAAAATAACATGGGCTGGATACTTCTTTGACTCTCCGGGAGGATCAGTTCTAAGTAAACACTGGAAAGAAAATCTGTCTGTTTTGATGCTCAAAAATGACTAAACTGAAAATATTAAAGAACAGTTTATAAGCTCAAGTAATCTATGTGTAGAATACTGGTAAGTGAGAACTTTCACCACAAGGAGAATGTGGGATATGTAATGACAGATGTAGGTAAGAAACCCCCTGGCAGAATGAATACATGTTGAGAACTCTATACATTAACCAGTGTAGCTCTAGACTCCCAGTGTTTTGTTCATGTGAAAATTCTACCTGCAAGGTAGATATAGCAGAATGGTGCTTCTTTTCAATCCACAAGTAGTTCATTATCATTCACGAACTAACAAAAGGACCACAACAAATTCACTGCTAGTGAACTCCTAACTACTGCATGCCTTTCTTTCTAAAACTGCTGTACCTTTCACCTTGAACAAGTTAATCTTTTTCCTACACACCTAGGAGGAACTGGTTTATTTAGGGTGACATACAGGCTTTGCCCTTCTCCTGACTATGCACCATACACATTTTGCCACTCAGATCTCAGTTCAGAACAAGTCATTACTTCTCCAAGACAAAACATTTGTTTAAAGTGTATCTTTTCAAGTCTCAGCTGTATTCCCAAAGGCCAAATGGAAACACACGATTCAGGCTTCTCTTAGTATAGAGAGAACTAAAAGGAATTCACTTAAATTTTATAGAAGACTGTCCCAAATATCTTAGCAATTAGCATTGTCAGCTAGTAATTAGTATTTTATTTTCTTTAAAAATTATGAGTCACATTCTGGAAAGCAGACCCTCTGTTTGACAAGGGCCAGACTTAAAAGCAAGGTTAAGCCTTTAAGCAAAGGGCAAGTTCTTTCCAACCTTCTCTTTACTTATGGTAAGGTCTCCTGGGACTAAAAAACATGGCTAGAAAATAGTTGAAGGACGCTTGACTGTGCAGTGCATTCAAAACAAAAAATGTCACTATTTTGTTTTCAATTAACTTTTAATTATGATCAGCATAAATCTTACTTAATAGCTGGGTATGACTCATTAGGCTCCAGCCACTCCACTTTTCTATGCCAAAGCACCTCTCAGAGTGTGGGGAGGATGACTTAGGAGCTGACTTCATGTAAACTCATTCAATCAGGGCTGACCCCTGAATGCAAAAACAGGAGCTGGCACAAAGAAAGCAGAGAAAGGGATTTTGAAAGTGTAAGTAGACAAAGGTGAACTAATAAACACCATGGAACAGTATGATCTGGTGTAGACTCCCTAATGTATATCACAGATGTACTCTCCCCAAAGCTCAAACACAGGGATGTCCTTTAGCACCTTCCATGGTGACTATTGAGCAGCTGTCAGTATCTACAGTGTCTATTTAAACAGGGATCCTATTGCTTAAATTGGATCTTAAATTGTAAAGTACTTAAATTGTAACTTCTCCCCACTCACGTTCTCAGAGCTGATTTGTTAAACATCAGTGTGTAACATTAGGTGCTCAGGAGTTATCTCAGTGGAAAAACTGATCAGATTGTTCCTCTGCCTGCTAGTCCCTCAGCCTGCTGCCAGAGCGCAGGGTAGCTGCCAAGGGGTCGCACACTCTTGTCAGTTGCAGAGCAATTAAACCGGCATCCAACTCACTCGGATTCCCTGCTTTAGCACTCCATACCTTTAACAGTTTCAACAGAAATCAAGATTTCTAAAGCCAACCAAGACAAAAACCAAAATAAACACCACCACCACCCCAACCCCCCACCAAAAAAACCCAAAACAACTTACAGAACCACCTAAAAGCTGCACAGAAGCTATTTGTCCACCTCCTGTCTTCATTTGTTTTCAAATTTCATTTCATACTAGCCCTAATAGCCAAAAAGTGTCCAACGCCTTCCTTTTCTCCTCTCATCTCCCTCATTTAGCATTTTAACAAATTTAGACAACAGAAATTTTGTCTTTTGATTTTTCTTTGGCTTTTCCTTTATTTTTCCTATCACCTTTGAAAGCAAACTGATAACACTGCTGTCAAGGTTTGGGCAAACAGGTCTTCTCTGTAAATACTTACCTAGTTACCTAAGAAAATAAGCCTTACCAACATTATACCTGCTCTTAGTTTTAGTTTCTTAAATGCATTTTAAATTGAAGGTATGCATTTAAACTGAGTAACTTGAGAGGGAAAGAGTACTTAAGAAAACACAGAAATTGTTACCACATCCTCCCCAGACACATCCAAGCACCAGTCAGCTGTCTTAGCTACAGACATATCCAGCTGTTCCAACACAGTCACCTGATAATCCATCACTTCCAGCTCCTACAGACAATCACCATTTGCCACAACCTGTTCTCACGTGCTGTACCAATGACAGATGTTTCTATCTACATGACAAAAAAAGGCGTTATTTGGCATGACCCTTTTGATGCAGAGACCCAGAATACCTTCTCTGTGTAAAATCTGTCCTTTTCCTCATTAATCAAGATGCTGGTCTCAGCTGCCTGCAGATCGTGGCAATGCCCTCTGCAGGTGGTATTTAATGACCTGTCTCTGTCTCCTCTTTGCAGGTCTGCTGCAAGAGAATTCTCCAATTCTGACACTGGCACCAGGACTTCCTCAGCTCTGGGGGTACATAGGTACACTCAGCATAGAAGGCTCCAGCTATGAAAGTTGCTCTCAAAGAATAGAATGGCCTCAGTATCACAATTAAAATCACTTTAAAAACACATCTCAAGGTACTATCTTATTGCACATCTAACATTAGTCTCAAGCAAATATATAGTCTCAAGCCATATGAGTTCCAGATAAAATTCTAATTTAATACAAGAATGAGCTCCACATGAAATAATTTAAACTAAGTAACAAAAGTGCTCATCAAAATGCCACTTTTACATCAGAACTGAAGATGCAATTACCAAGTCCACCTACAATTTGATCTTCACACATTCAAACTTGCTTGACATGCTTAGAAGCCCACTTTTTCTGTAAACTTCTTTGAAATACAAAGCCATTTTAGAGATAAAATTCAACTGCATTCTTTTTCCACTGCATAATTCCCACCAAAAATATTTCTATCACTTCCATTTCTAATGGAATGACCTAATGAAAGCATCTGAAAACAGATGCTTTTCAAATTATCCTCAAACCAAAAGAGTTGGTTTCCTCCAGACTGCATGATGTTGCAAGTCCTAAAAAAAGATTATCACCAAGCTCCCCTCAGGTAAGATCACTTCACCCTATGCACATTGCATCATCCACAAGGAATACAGAAATAAACCTCTATAAATGTCCTTCTGTTCTCCTGTTCAAGCTAAACAGACCTCAATACTTAAGTAATTTGTCCCTTTTGATGGAATTGCAGTGTGATTCCATGCAATTCTGTGACTATTCTGTGCAAACTGAAAAGTTAGATGTTCATACTTGGTGCTGTACTAACACTGCTAGCGAAAAACCTTTGGGAGGGATACGAAGCCCCTGATTAAAAAAAGGCCTCTCTTTTGCTGCCACAAATGAGTTCATTTTGTTTTTTTGTGAAAGATCAGCCTGGCAGTTTTCCCTGTTTAAAAGTTCTCTTCTTTGAGACTATATGTAATTTTATGGGTAATGAAGTGGGAGAGGATGGTGAAAACCAGGATCTCTGATTTCACCCACACAGCACACACAGTTGGGAGTATAGCGTCTCTTCAAGTAGCTCCTCATATTTCCAAAACTCTGGGCTAGTGACCATCCACAAAAAAAAAGGTCAAATGAAAGTAATTCAGTTTCATTCCCTTCTAAGTCCTTTCTACTTCTGCTGATCCTCCACCACAAGTACAAGTACAAACTGCTTCTTGATGTGCTGTTGACATTCCATAAATATCTCCTCTGCCTCTTGATCTAAGTCTTCTCAGATCCTTTCATATGGGGCACAAAGGGAAAGACACTCCTCTTTGCTAAGGCTGAAAGTTTCAATGTGGGGACTTGCCTTTTCAAACTAATTATAGTTCACAACATTCAGCTTTGAACATTGTCTTTCCTTCTTTTCTAAAAATTCCTGGTGTGCTTAACAAGTCAGGAAGCTGTAACATCACACTGAGATTTGTCCCCTCACTTAATATATGCTCTGTTCACTTACTGTCTTTTCAATATTGTTAAAAGAAAAACTTGATATTTCTATTTTCACACTACCTTGCTTCTTTGTCTTGACTCTCCTGCACTGCCTCCTGTATTTTTTATATATGCCTCCTGCTTCTTTTGCTGCTTCTTTTGCAGCTGTCCTCTAGCTTTCAAAGTCACACAAAGACAAAAAACTAATCAATTAAAAAAAAATTTCCTCTGTCCTTGAGGAGGTCCTTTTTCATTCCCCTGTTCCTAATATTAATGTGCCTCTTAGGAATCAAGCATAAAAGATTAAATGCATTTGAAGGAAAATCTTGATAGATGTGAAAAGCTATCTTTCAGCTTGAAATTATGAAGCAAAATTATTATTCCATATGCATCCACAAATCAAAAAGGAAATTAAAGCTTCAGTGATTTTGTTTCAAGATTATTCCAATTTAGTTTCAGGGGACTGTGTTTTTGACAACAGGGCATCCTGGGTCAAAGGAGGTTCTACACTGAAAGGCTGTTTAATCTAAAGTGTGAAAAAGTAAGCATAAAACATTTATTTCCCATGGACTTCCCAGGCAGCAAATAGCCTAGCTTACAATTGAGGTGCAGATAGTATCTTGCAGAGAAAAAATATTTTTGTTGATGAGTCCATATTGAACAGAAGAGGTCATCACAGAACTTTCATATTTATTCCATTCTATTTTGTCTTACATGTCAGTTTCTTCCACACACTGGTATCTCAACCACAACTCCTGCACAAACCCATAAGAGACACCCACAACATGGGGGATAAGCAGGTGAGAAATCTTTCTCACAACATCAACACATGTACCTGAGGAGGAGAATAACAAGGAAAATGACACAATGAAGCAGCTGGTCCCAAATACCTGCCCACCAGAGCCAGCTAGGAAGGTCTGCTAGTGGGGAACAAAACACTTCTTGTTACAACATCATGAAAGAGTGATACCTGGAAAACATCTTGCATCAGTTAACATTCAATTGGCTTCAAGTAACACAAAACAGGAAGAACCTGCAGCACTGCCCATGGAAATAATTTATAAATACAACAGTATGAGAGTTCTTGTGCTTGTGGGCTCTTAGTAATAAATAGCAGCATACAAGTAAAAGTAAGCCACACGACATTTCACTCAAACCATTTAATATGGTTTTCTCTAACACTATTTGCATTTTTTTTCCATCTGAATTGAAAATTCATAATTCACAAAGTTAAAACTGGTTACCCCTCTGGGCCTAAAGGACACCCAGTCAAACAAAATGCAGGGGTAAGCAAATTCCAGCAATTGCCATAAGGCTGACTGAAGCCTGGCTCTCTAGAATTGCACAGGAAACCTTTGTTGTATTTGGCAGCCACTCTCTTATGGGGCTCTCAGAATTTTTTTTCTTTTTTGGTCTACAGACCTTATTGCTCAACAGAGGAAGAAAATTCAGCCAAAACAAGTCAGTTGCTGGTACCTTTGCTATTTTACTTTGACAGCCTAGATTATTTTGGATATTTCAAAGGCTGCACATCCTTTATACAGGATTATTTAACCTGCAAACCATAACCTTTGGTCCTGCTCCTCAGCCTGGATAATTACTGAGCAGCACAGACTCCACAGAAGTCATCAACTGGCTAACAAATAATCCATTTTATAGAGAGCCTGAGCGCTTATCAAGCTCTGTCTTGCCAGCCAGATTCTGCAGTTCCTCCTATACCATCATGTAAGAGACCAAACATTTCCGACAGCTTTCTCTCCTCCATGCAGGAGTGCCTGGAAGCACTGCAGTAATAAATACTCAGTCTCTGTGGGAAGGGAGGGTCTCAAATTGCTGAACAACCAGTCTGCTGGCTGACAAAAGAGAAGATTTTCATTACTCTGGCAGGAGCACTGTCCAGCCTTTCACAGCCAGTAACCATGAGTTCCCCTAAATTATGACACCTGCAAGTTTCAGGGAAGAGTGGAGGCCAAATATTTATTCACAAATGTCAAATACGATCTTATTTATTCATCCCTGATATGGGAAACACCTGTGTGGTATGTCAGTCTGACTGACAGAAGTGGGCACATAGCAGGATCTTGCTGAAATTAAAGGGCATTAGCTCCCTAGACACCTACCTATAATGAGAGCAAAACAGCAGGACATACTATACACCAGCCTGTGGACTGTGCTGGGGACATTTTTCTTCAGAGACAGAGGAAATTTCTAGGGTGTGGCAGTTTATTTACCTCTGGTACTGATCAAGAAATTAGCAAAAGATTTTAAATTTGGAAGAAAACAATTTGAAAATCAAAAAGAATAGTATGTTAAGCAGGAAAAGTAGCACAGTAAACACACTCATCTTCACAAGAAAAGCCTGAAACACATTTAAGAGTTTTATTGCTGTTTACAAGCAGAATAGCACTGAAGACAATGAAAGGCAATTGTGAATCTAGAAGTGAAACTACACAGAACATACCACAAGAATTTATATGAATTACCTTCAAAGAGGGTAGAATAGAACTTGAAGTAATAAGGCCAAACTAAAATCTGCCATAGAAACCATAATAGCTTGAGGATGTATTAACTTATCCACAGGAAGCCACAAATTAAATACATAGTCAAGATAGGAGAAGGCATTTACATGAAAAGAAAAAAGAAATGGGATCAAGACAAATAAGCAAATGATTGCAAGCAAAATAACTTTGGGTAAGTATTTAGAAGAACAAGTATCTCAGTAAGATTCTCTCTCAGAGAAATAACAAGTATGGACACCTAGGTTAATCAGATTAAGGTTACTTTTACCACAATATACAAAGAATTTAAATTGGCATAAACTTACAAAGATGCCCTAAAACAATACAACCTAAGGTGCTGATTCATAAAAATACTAATTAGTCCAACAGTAAGAGAGCAAAACTATACTTAAGCATAATTTGGAACAGGGGACTGATTTAGTGTTCACGAACAATACTAAAGTAATCCAAATAAATGCTTCCATTGCATAGAGCATTTTCTCTCACCTCCATTTAATTAATTACAAACTGTATCTAACACCTAGTAAACTCCACCACTTCTGTGACTTCTAAAAGCAGGAGGGTTTGACAGTGTTCAGTCCAGATGAACTAAAAGCATGGTTTGTAGCAACCTCAGGTTCTTGCTACAAGCATGCATTTCAGGGATAGCACGAAACAAGTCCAGAAATGCATGGAACTGCTCATGCTGGGATCCTTCAAGAAGACCTGCCATCATTTGAAGACAGCAAAGACATTGCTACTGCTGCCTTCAGAAACATGGTGCCATCCTTATTAGTTCACTGGAGCAATACCTTCCTTCTAAGCCACAAAATCAGCTGCAATTCAATACTACGAGCTCTCACTCTGCCAGGGCCCTCCAAGTGCACCACGTGGATCTGGAGCACACTGTGCCAGTAGAACATGCAGCCTTCAGAAAAAAAAACACCCTAATTAAAGCTACAGAACATTAGCAGCATGAATTATGTCAACAATTGTTAAAGGCAACATGAGCCCAAACCCAAAGGCAATCCTTGCTCCAGCAGCTACCAAGTTCCAGTAAACTTTGGGAAAAGGCATGTAAAGGATATAACACACGTGCATACCATTTTAGAAGATCCTTTAGGTAGAATTGGTGCCTGTGGATTAAGAATGTTAAGAGCAGGTATGCAGCACTACAAGTAAGCAGCCATGTGTGGGTAAGGGAAGACAGAATTTTGAGGGTATAATGGCTAAACTACACTTCACACAACCTGTTACTTGCATGTGAGCTGGGAGATAGTCTCCTGTTAATTTATGCTTGTCAGTTCAATAGGCCTTACAATACAAAGCTAGTCTATGATGACTGACCGTTGTTTCTAACAGTTACAAAGCACCAGTTCAGAATACATCATGGTTTATATTGGTTTTTCCTGTTAGCTAAAGCAGCAGCATCTACCCAGACTACTAAAAACATTGTGCATTAAAAGATACCACACAACTCTGAAATAAACAGCACATTTGGACTCACTCACCCCTCCAAAATCCTCCTTTCAGTAGAAATCATGGTAACAACCATTTGGCAACAAAACAGTTCTCCCTGCTATGAAACTCAATACAACTGTTCAAAAAAAATCCACTCTGCAGCTGCTGCAAGAGAAAAATCCAAACCTTAACAATAGGCATGTGGACTTGGTGCTTGGAAATAATTTGGGAAATGAATTTTACCTCAGTTTGAACACACTTATAAACTAGAGTTCTGTTGGCATTGTTTATCTCAGAGGAGACATGTGAATAGTAAAGAGCACCCACCCTTTAGAATCTGCCTTTTTTGTGTCAGACAGATGTCAAGAATGCCAAGGCATCAGTGCAAAATGCAGGGAAAAGGTAGAGGGTACATTTCTTGTAAGAAATAGATGTATGAGAAGAAAAAACAAGTAACCCTGCTAGCTGCAGTATCAGAAAAGGGAAAGTGGATATTTACTTGATCTATTATATTACATTACTTAGGACACCCATCAGTTCTGAAGTATCACTACCTCTGATCTATGAACCCTTAAGGCTCCTCTCAGAGTTCTCTGAGAGAAGAAGATAACTACCATTGAAGATAACCACTTTCAGTAAGGAATGTTTTAGAGTTAATTAATGAAACACAAGGAAAAAAAAAGAAGAGCCTATGCTTGCTCAATGAATTCCTTCTGGAAAAGTAGGGCCATGGTTATCCTGATGAACTAATGCATTAAAAGTACATTGTTTCCATGAGTTCAAAGATTTTGCAATGAGGCTTTTCCCAAAGACACTAAAAGCTGCACCAAGACCCCAGTCTCTTAGGCCAGCTTTCAGCCTGTCACTGGGCATGCAATCCCAGCTGGCATGCAATCCAGTGCTGGCCCCTGCTCTTCTGGTCAAGAACGGGACAGGATTTTTTTAAAAAGGGTGATTATCAGTAGTAGGTGAAAAAGTCAAGTTGAGACGAGAACAGTAAAGCTTGTATGTTCTGCTTTGTTGTTGGAAACACTTACAGCAAGAGAGCACTGTTTACACACAGTAATGCATGGTTACAGCTGGTTTGTATCACAGGAGAGGCTGTGAACATTTGTTAGACTACAGGCATAAAGCTTTTAAAAGACTGAGAGTCTCTCCTTTTAAGCCAGAATCTTTTTGTAACTATTGCAGCACTTACCTAGCAGCTTTGTTCCCTAGCTGAACAAAGCTTTGTCTCCCCTGCTACTGGTAAGGAAAAAAAAAATCTTTAAAGACATGGAACAGTGGACACTAAAGATTCAGCAGCTGTTTGATGTAAATAAGATTGAGACCCATTTTAGCTCTGCTCCCCTTAAACTCTATCCTTGCTTACTAACAGCCACTGCTTAAAGAACAAACCCATGAAGGAAGACCTTCACATACAGTAAGATATACTTAGAGTATGTCTGTCTTTTTATAGCAGAGTTCTTGCACTGAACAGTTTCAGTTCAGAAGGAAGTTAGAGATGCAGGCTCTGTTTTTCTTCTCAGGTTATCTTTTGAATACTCAGCATCTGTTTCAGCTGTTACCAGTTGCTCCATTTGCATTTTTGTGGAAAGGAAAAGGTGTCCAGTAGTAGCCAATGCCTTATTGATAAAGTAACTTAAAGTCATTAAGTGTCACAGCTAATTAGGAAATACTTATTATAATTTATTTCAGAGTTTCTTTTCTTCACCAGAATAGAGGAGATACACCAGAATACAAAATCAGCACCACACCTCTAGACCTGGCTGGTATTAATAAGCAGTTAATAGTGATGGGAATTGACTGGCATTACCATGACAGACGTGTACAAGACATCATCTCTGCTTTTCAATGAGGAAAATGTGCTGTAAAATGCATGTGGCTCAACACTGTCTCCACTTTGTCTGTTGGGGTAATCTAGAAGACCCTTGGCACATTATCTAGCAGGCACTTGTTTCTCCAGTCAAAACTCTGACTCTTCAGTGACTGCCTTGGTGTAAGGCACACACAGATGCAGAAAATGCAGATGATGCACAGCTGGTACAAACCACCATCTGGGACAGCACATACACAGGTTCCCATAGCATACAGAGTTCCACACCATACAGAGCTCCCATAGCAAGGCTCTAAGACTATTCACAACCTGGATACAAAAGCACAGTTGTGCTAGCATGGAGGTCACATCTCCACAAAATGCCCTTTCCAAAGGGAAAGGCACAATCCAATGAATGAAGAAAAGGTCAAGTACTTTCACACCACCTCAAGGTGGGCTTCTGCTGTCATATGCTACAGTTTTTTCTATTCTAACTACTAGAAGTGGTCAGAAAACAAATCCTATTCCCTTTTTACCATTAAAGGAATGCATGAAATGGGAAGAAATTTGAGTGGAATTCATGTTGTCAAATTCTCATATGAAATATCCATTTTATTTACTTGCAAGGTTTCTCACTGTGTCATTACCTCCTTTCTAGGTAACTGACATCTCCTTACCTTAAAATGTTGGTAACAAAAATTGCAAACAGCTCTATCATCAAACTAAATGTACTTCAGTAATTATTGGCCAATATTTCCAAAGTACTTAAAGAACTTGTAAAACCAAAGTAGTATGGGATGACATTATAATCAAGAACTCTGTAGTATTAAACAGTCTTACAATCTTCAAAAGAAAAAAGTACTTTCAAAATTAACTATTTAAATTAAACTGAAACTGTACTATTTACTCTTCCACAACTTATCAGACACCAAAACATACAGAGGTGAAATTATTTTAAAGACCAACTTCAGAATCACTATCAAGATTCAAATTTCCATTACCAAGTTTGCCTCTACTCATTCTCACCAGAAGCTTAGTCCCTCTATTTAGAGATGTTTCAAAACAAAACTTTGAAAAAGTGATTGCAGTGTTTACATTTGTTTTGCCATCACCTGTGGAGCACTGCTGAGGAAACGGTGTCACACAGCAGAGTCCCTCCAAGGTGCCAACCCTCCCTTTGACAGCAGCGGATCCAATAGGAGAACACCAGCGTGCTGTTTATGGCAAGGCCGGGTCAGAACAGAGAGCTCTGAGGGGCACCACGCATTTGGCGAGCTCCCCTTTTCGGGAGTTCCGGACTTCAAACACGGAGTTGTTCACGTAGCAGTCGTTCTTCCAGCACCCTCTAGTGCCGACGGCGCTTTGACTCGTTACTGTAACGGGTTACTGTAAGTACCATCACTCCATAAGCCAAGCCTCCCCTCCCCGCAGAGCTGCTTTGCCAGCTTGAACACTATTGATGTGCCCCGCGGCAGGAGCTTCCCACACCACCAGGCCTTCCTGCCGCATACTCCGTTCTCATCTCTCTCACGTTAATTTTTCTTTCAGCAAAGGAGATGTTAATTTTTGTGTACCACAAAGAAAACAGTGTCATTTCCCTTAAAATAAATATATCCCCCGAACTGAAGTCAACATATAAGTACATTGTCTTTGTGTGAAGTTTACTTAGGCAAATTACTAATCAATTATTTGAGTCAGTCACATCACCTCCTAAACAAAGGCATTATTAAACAAGCAGCCTTTCTTATCCCTGATTTCCTTACAGAAGACTTCGAGGCATGTATTTCAGAACCCTCTTTGCAGCTACAAGCTGGTTGAGAAGGGCACTAAATGGAAGACAAAAAGCCATTTGAGACTAACAGTAGAGTTTACAAACAGAACAGATTTTGAAATGTACCAGATGCTTTGGCCCATGCTGAAATGCTGGCCAACCAGCATCCCAGTGTGAAATCAGAGTGGGGGACAGCAAGGAAATAATTGATCACAGCTCCCAGGCTCCAGACAGGGATACAGAGCTGGATATTCTATTAAGGAGCAAGGCCGAGATCAAATAGGATACAGGAAAATAAGAAACCTGCTGAAAACCAAGTCAAATATAAAATGTAGTTAGCATTTCAAATCAGATATCTGTCCTGTGTTGTACTACTGATTTAATGAATTGTAGTGTACCACACCCTTCCTTAAGGACACTCATTCTGCTTCCCTGACGTCACAACAATGGTTTTTTTCTCTTAATCACTCTTACACTGTATTATTTACATGGGATTTCACAAGCAATGGGACAGTTTAGAAGCTTACAGACTGGCAGAGTACATAAACCTAACTAGTAACGCTTGTTTAGAAAGAACTCACCTCTTGGCCTGGAAGGATTTCCATCTAAGTTGGTAACATATTTAAAGTTATTCTACTTTTATTCACAACATTAAAAATAGACATGTCAGAGCTACAGCTGCATTCTCTCCAACTAGTTTACCTGTAATTACTTACACAATCACACAGTGAATTCTAAATGCAAACAAATCTTTGGCCAATACTATTGGCTATGATCTATGAACTATTTGCTCAATTCATTGCAATGTATTTTTTCAAAAATTTGCAAAAATACACCTTGTAGTACTTACAATTACATTATATTGATTAATTCCTCCTAAATAGCCATCAACTGAATACACTAGCATCCTTATTGAATCAAGTCACTACTTTAGGAAAGACAAAAGCAACTTTCTGCAGACAGACAAACCTAGGAATTTCATATACTGGAAATGTAAATTTAAAAAAATAAATTAGAAAAAGCATACAAGGCCACCACTTCAAACAAATAAAATCAAACAACAGGTTAGATCAGTTTTGCTCCTTACTCCATTGAATAGCACAAACCAGATACTTTCAGTATCTTCTTCTACCTCAACTTCCAAAAACTGGTACAGGTTAGTTTTGGTTCTTTATATCCCTGTCCACCAAACCACATTTAAAATACAGGTTATGACAACAAACTAAAAAGCTGAGTGCATCTAAAAAAAAAAAAAGTTTTTTTTTAAACAGACTCTGTGTGTGTTTATTAATTATTAATAATTCTATATTATATATCATTATTAGTTACAACTATTATTATTTCCTAACAAATTTATGGCAACCATTTTAACTTTGAATATGAAAACCTTTTAAACTCTGCCATAGTGACCCAATCTAATTCCCATAAAGGTTCCATATTTAGAACAGCACTACTAAAACTTTGGGCAGCATTACTTGGAACAATTACACAGAGCATCTACAGTTGAAAAAACCCTGTATATAATAACTAACAAGTGCTCTTTTGATACTGAAATCACATTAATTGTGGTGCATTACTGGGTTTTCTGCTGAAATGTGGGAAGGAAAATTGAATTAATTGTGCTGCTGGAAGCAGAGAAAGCCAGTGCTGAAAGCAGGGCTGTGCTGTGGGGGAACAGTGCTCCGCACTGGTGCTGGCAGTATATGGTTTGTTATATCACTCTCTGCTCCTGCCCTAGGATATATGTTTGGGGGTAGTCTTGATCTCTACATGGTTTATCAGCTTCAAAGCTTAAGGCAGATTTCCTAAAATGATAAAAAATAAACGTGCATCACAAAAACATATGCATTGAGATGTGCAAGGTGTTTGCCTTTCTCCCTTATCAAGGAGAAGGATGAATATGCCAAGCTCCTTTGTTTTAACAAGACTGGACTACATTTAGTGTAGACCTGACAAAAGAGTCCCAATGACATAATAATGTGGATTAAAGGGACTGGCTTTTCCTGGAGACCTTGCTTTTTTCTCCCTCTGACAGAACTCTGGCTTTACTCAGTGCCTGTGGCTCAGGACTTGGACATGATGTAGTGTCCCATACAGGAGGAGCACTAGGTTGCATCTGCCTTTGGGTTCTAAAATATTCACCAGAATGAGGGCACGGCACAGCTTTTAAACCCAACTGCAACTGAGGCAGCACTTGTAAATTCTACTCTCAGCTCCGGAGAGAGTGCACTGTTTAATTGTCAAAGCATCTGAGATTGGCAGCCAGGTTTCTGGGCGCACTGTGTGCTCTCTCACACCCACCCCCAGTTCCCTATGACCACAATACTCCACGGTGTGTGCTGCTGTCCCTGCACAACCCTGAGTTAAACTCCGAACTAGGATTCAGTCAGCAGGGAAGAAAAGGACGGAGTTTACAGCGGGATGATCACAACTAGCCGCTCCTAACGCACCTGTCCCTGTTATTGTCTGTGAAGGGCGACTGTTTAAAAACCAATTACAAGCATACCAGAGATACCTTCAATCGCGTAAACAGCCGCCAAAACTACACAGCTGCGCAAGAACTGCAATTGCTATTCCGGAGCAGCAGTGAAGGGCGCAGACACCATAAATCACGGTGTACTCCAGACATTCGCATTGCTTCTGACAGCGGCTTTCCTCCAGATACGGGAACGCGATGTGCTCAGTAACTCAGCAAACCCACAGCTCGTCCAAGTCGGCGAACAAGGGGGGTTTTAGCAAAGCTTACCCATCAGTTTCCTCTGTTCAGCCTTTCTACCCACTTAAACAAGGGAGTTAACGCATTTTTCTCCTCAGACAGGCGCAATTCCACACCCAGCCAGAAGACTCTCCCTCACAGTGCCTTGGCAGCCCGTCCCACGAGCTGAGGCCAGGAGGGACCGGAGTGCTCTGGGGTGGGTGACAGCGGTACAGCCCCTCACGGGCCAGCGCAGCCCTGCTCAGCGCTGTCGCTGCCTTTCATCCTGGGAATGGCCTCGGAGAGCAGCCGGGGGAGGTTTCGAACGAAAAGCCTGGTAGTGGGCACGGGCAGCATGCCCGCAAGCTCCACAGCTCCCCGCACTCACCGGCGCTCTGAGGGGTGCTCGGCAGGGGCACTAATGAAGGGCGGAGCGCCCTGTACAAACCACCTGATGGGCGGCTGTGGCCAGGTGAGGGGCGGGCTCTGCTCCCAGGAAACCGACGGGAGGACAGCGGAGGTTGGACATTAAGAAGATTTTCTTCAGAGGAAGTGGTTGTAAGGAGCTGCCCAGGGAGCTGGCAGCTGCAGCTCCTGGAGGTGTTTAGGGAGAGTCTGGACGGGGCGCTGGGTGCCACGGTCTGGGTGATGGATGAGGTGATTTTGGGACCGCTCCCCTCCTGCGCCGCTGCAGTGTCTCCGTGAGGGGGCGCGCGTGCAGCCCGCCCACAGCACGCGGCGGCGGCGGGGCCAATCGGCGCCGGGCGAGGCGGGGCCGGCACGCNGTGCGGGGGCAGCGGCCTGCGCGGCGCCAGGGCCGTGTTCTCCGCCGACTCCAAGCAAGTGGGCCGGGGGGTTGGGGCTGCCGCGCTCGGGGGGGCTCCTGAGCTCCGAGCGGGGCTCTGCCCGCCGGTGTCCCCGCGGCCTGCGGCTGCCGCGGGGCGCCCGGGCCCCTTGGGCCGGGGTAACAGCGTTTCCCCTCGCAGGTACCTGCTGTACGCCTCGGGGGACTTCGTGAAGGTGCACAGCGTGAACACCGAGGAGACCCTGCGGCTCCTGTGCGGCCATGCCGACCTGGTGACCGGTATCCAGCTCAACCCACACAACCACATGCAGGTTTGCGGAGGGAGGTCTGGCTGAGGGTGGCCGGGGTGCCCCTGACCCTTATGTGCCACCGCGGGGGCTGTCCTGGGGCTGGCTGGAGTTTGGGAAAGGGGCTGGGCGTGATTCGGGCACCGTCGAGCTGATGTTTAGCTGAAATCTGACAAGAAGGGTAGAGCTATGTCAGTTTCCTACAAACACAAACGTGAAATGTCACGTGGATTACACTACTTGAATGGAATGACAACAAAACTGAAATACAGCAAAATTTCCGGTTCTGTGATTGAAAAGATAAAAGAACCATGTGAGAAGATCAGGAATACTGTGATCGGTGTTCTGAAGAGTTTCTGTATGTGCTGGTACTGATGCAGATGTGACTAAATCCCTTTAACTTGCCCAGTGGCTTCCTCTGCCCCCACCTGCCTTCCCTGCTCCTAGTTTGCTTGGGCTTTTTTGATGTCTGGATATAAACAAGACTTATTTACCCAGAAGGACTGATCTGCATATTAGCTGTGCAAAATTAGACGTTCACATGGTAGATGTCTGTGCATTCACTTTTTGTGACAATGTACATTTTGAACTAGAGTAATAACATTGTATTTACACTTTATTTGAAGGCAGCACAGAGCTGGTCTCTGTCCTGTATTTTTTATTGTTAAGTTACCTGGAATCATGGTTGTGATTTTATGTAGAATCTGGTTTTGATATATTGCTATTACTTATATAGTTGTTTTTGGTTCTTTTTTTTCTTCAGCTCTATTCTTCCTCTCTTGATGGCACCATTAAGCTGTGGGACTTCATGGATGGGATTCCCATTAAAGTACGTTGAGTTATTCCTGTTAAGAGCATGTCAGAAATGGGCACAAATCAGTCTGAGATGGGTTGTTCTACTATTAACACAACCTAAAACCCATCTAATTATGGCAGTAATAGAATGTGTGGTGATGATAATGATGCAGATCCTTTCAGGGAAGAAGGTGGGAGATGTACTGACATACTGACGTTGCTGCCTGCTGCAGTTTAGAGTCCAGTGTAGCTCTGGGAAGTGTGCTGCAGTTTGGGATACACAATAGGAATTGATCCAATGTGAGCTGCTTACTCTTGCTCATATTTTCTGTTAAATATCCACCTCTGGGTATGCCTTCTGCTTTGTATTAGGGATAAGGTATCCTGAGGCTTTTCAGTAAATCTGATGTCTCATATTTTATTAGTACTGTTTTAACATTTGTATCAGTCTTTGATAGAATAAAGATGTATTTGTCTTAGAATCTAGAATTTTAATTAATACATGAACATTTCTTTAAGACATTATTTCCTTATTTTAAAGACATACATACAAATGTAGTAATTGTTGATTTCCTTCTCTTTTTTTTCTTCAGACTTTCACTGTAGGATCCAAACTTCTGGCACTGTACACACTTGCTAGTGCTGAGGACTTGGTGTTTGTTGTCATTCCAAAGAAGGGTGAACGAGGTACAGTACAAGCAGCATCATCCATGTCATCTCAGTCATTCTGTGTCTGTGCTACTGTCCCAGCAGTGAGTGGTGTGCTGCAAGAATGGGCTTTAATACGTTAATTGTGAAATATTTTTTAAATCCTGTGGCAGATGTCTGTAATCCTGTAATCCTGTAGTCCTCTCCCCCTTCATTCTCATTCTGTGACATCTGTCATTCCAATATTTGTCTAGAAGAGTGATTGTCTTTGCTTTTGAGGCATGTACTGCATGGATGTGGTCTCATAGATGCAGTTTATCTTTGAGCAGTGCTCACCAAGGTTCAGGTTATACTGCTGAAGCTGGGTATGAGTGCTGGAGATTATTCTCCCACCTTAGGCAGTATTACCATAAACGGGCTTGTCCTATTCACAGCATGCCTAGGGTTTTTGTAATGGGATTTGTCTGCAATAAATACAGTTTGGCCTTACTGTGTACTATAATATATTGCTACTTCAGAGCAAGAGCAAATACTCTGCAGCTTCCCTTGGATTCTTCTGCTTACACTTCCACTGATACCCACTGTCTGGTCCTCGTTCTTCAGTACTACTGTTGGTTTCAGACAATTTTTTTTCTTTGATCAGATACATTCCAGCTGGTCTCAGTTAAGCTGACAAAAGGAGCAGGCCAAGATCTGGAAGGCAAGGAGCTCTCAGTGGTTCTGGATGGTGTGGATGCCTCCACGAAGCAAATTGCGTTTGGAAGAGAAGTATGTTCACCTTTGGGTTTTTTTCTTCTCTGGGTGTTGGTTGGTTGGGGTTTATTTTCCTCTCAGATGCTATGCTGTTTATGCCTTTATACAAAGCACAGCAGTACTGAAACAAAACTGAAAGTAAATGAATCAGTGTAAGAGCTATGCTTTCTTTAATATTACAAAAACAAAAAAGAAACTTTGACACTTATAATGGGAAAGTATTTACTCAACATCAGCTTATATGTTGTCTCCAGAGTAAAGTATTTTGTAGAGAAATGTGCTTTATTTTTTTTCTTGTGTGAAAACGTAATCTCTGTGTCCTAAATGGCTTTACTTTAACAGGGTGCATATGTGGTATCAGTGAAGGATGTGGATCTCCAAGTTTATTTTTTTAAACGGAAACTGTTGAACAGGTAAGAATGAAAATACCAGGTATTGATTCAGTCTGATATATTCTAAATGGTTTTTAACTCATAATTTGTGCACACATGATATCATATTTGGTTTCCTGCTGGAGGGGATGTAGTCACTGTATAAGAAGCTTCCTGTAGAAGTGATCAGGGAGCAGATCAGTGGCAGTGGTACCTTACTTTTGCAGCTGAGGAATGTATTTTTTTCAGTTAAATACTTAGGTTGATGCTAACCTGAAACAAGTGACATAGTTTGGGCAGGGCCCAGGCAGCAGGAGGGAAGCAGGAGAAAAGGAGAGGGAGAGAAAGACAGAAGCAAAAACTCTTCCACCTTGATTGAAGGTGAAGAATTAAGGAAATCAAGAGGAAAATAAGTCTGTCACTATTTTTTGAGGGTGCATGTAACCATAACTACTTGAATATGTTTAATTTTTCTAATCAGAATTATTTTTTATGTGCACTAGCTGATTCTTTTGAAGATTTGTTTTAGAAAAACCAACCTAACTCTTACAAATAAAGTTCCTTTCTTAACTTTTGAAGGTTTTCTTTAAGTAAAGTGAAGACAAAAGGAGACAATCGCTTCAGTTGTGTCGTGTGCCATCCTACGGAGGATTGCATTGCAACTGGCCATGCTGATGGAAAGATTCGCCTCTGGTATGTGCATTTTGGTTAACTGTGTATCCCATGAACTCCTCTGACTGTAGGAATTAAGTCAAACACGAGCAAAGCAGTCTTATTTGTCCTTAGCATTGCCATTTTCAGAAGTCAGAATGAGCAATGAACCTGCAGTGCTGACAGTGTATATGTCAAGTGGAAAAAATGCCTATGTGAAGTTATGCTCCGTTAAATCTAAACTTAGGTGTAACAGATAATGTAAGAACAGCTGAAATAACTCTTTATGGGCAAGTAGAGTCCTAAGGAGAGTACATCCATGGAATACATGATTAAAAACATTACATGGTTAAGTTGCTTCCTGGGCTGAGTTGCTCAGTACATCTAAGATGTGAGGTGTGGACCAGGAGGCTTCTGAAAACCTGTAGTGTGGTTCCTTCCTGCCCTCCTTCCCTCCTTCTGCATCACTTGAACGTAGGATAACTAGTCTAGAAGTTAGAGGACAGGATGATATAATTCATTCAATTCAGTACTTCCTTTTGTTTACCCTGTTGTTGATGTTGTGAGTAAAGAATTGTTTTGTTCCTGTCCACACAGGAGGAATTTCCACGACAGGAAAACGTACACATATTCCGCACTGCACTGGCATCATGATATTGTCATGGATCTGGCTTATTCTTTGGAGGGTGAGTAAAAGAAAAATAAAAACCAAAACAAAGCAAATAAAAAAACCTACAAAAAACCCCAAAATCTCCATCAAACAAACAAAACCTTCTCAAATTTGAAGTGTTGCAGCAGACAAGGAAGAATCTATAGAAGCTCCAAGTTTGTCCACTTACTAACATGTTAATGTCTAGAATTTTAAGTGTATCCAGGAAGGATCTGAAATAAAAACTAAAGGAGTTATTTTTTATATGCATTTTGATTGGCATGTATAATGTCAGACATCTGCCGCTTGTTGTAGAAGGAAAAATCTAACCCCTTCTCTCACCTCTTCTCCCTCACCTCCACTCTTCCTCCCCTTCAGTTTTATTAATAGTACTGATGAGTTCTTGCCAGTTTTACTTGCATCCAAATAAAACAAGCCAGTCTTGTCTGAGCTCAAACCTGCTGTCAGAAATACTACACTTTTATCTGAATTGTGTGATCTGAACTATTCTTCTTATGGTACTTCTTACTGCAAAGTCCTTTTCACAGAAGGAGAACAATTCAGCCATATCCTAACACAAATATCCAGCTGATTCAGAAAATGATGGGATCTACTACTCCCAAATCATTGCTTATATTTCACTGTAGACACAAGTTCCTGTTACTTAATCCAAGTTTCTCTAGCAATTTAACAGGAGATAATGAGAAGCATGTCTGTGTGTATTGCACAGGCTTGATATAATTGTTTACTTGTGACAGTTTAAAAAGTTTTGAGAAACTCATATCTGTCTGTCATTGTAAAGACACAGGCTGCTGATTTTATTTCTTTTTAAGCAAAACCTTTTTACTGTATTTTGTTGCTTGAAAAGGAACCAGGTTGCTGAGTGGTGGAGTTGAATCTGTTGTAGTCCAGTGGCACAATGAATCTTCATGCCAGAAGGATTTCCTGCCTCGTTTGGGGTCTCCTATCGAGTACATCTCCATGTCCTCTGACGGCGTTCTCTGCTGCACCCTGCACACAGACAACAGTAAGCCAAAACACATCCAAGTATCACTTCAATGGAAATGCAAATCTGTATGAGCTTTATTTTGTTGATTTTGGATGAATTAACTAAGAACTCCATAAAATTTCATTACTGATCTGAAAAAACAGATTCTTTTGCTCTTTGATCAGCTCTGTGAATTTGCTTGGTGACTGCTGTAACTTGGCTTTCCACCTTGGTGTCATAAACTGGGAAAAGATACATTTACAGTACAGATGGTTACAGTTCTTTCCCACCATGAGATGTGTGCCTTTTGCAAGACTTGGTCTGCTTTCTCTTTCAGGAATTACAATAATCAACAGCAACCTAAGGTTTTCCAGAAGTATTCAAGGGCTAATCAAAAGTAAGTGCAGTAAAATTTGTCTTCCACTTAGAGAGTGGAATGTGTCACTTGACAGCTTTGGTCATTCGTCACCTGAATTTCGTTTCCAGGTAGGGATGTCAAGACTGGTCTAGTGGTTGATCCTAGAACCAAAGCTTTGGTCCTGAATGGAGAGCCAGGCCACTTGCAGTTCTATTCCCTCCAGAGTGACCAGCAGTTGTTCAGTGTAAGTTGGATGGGCTTATACCAAAACTTTAACTTAGTCAAGTAACTTGTGCATCGGGATTTGTTTGAAGACTTAATATGGCAAATGGGAAAAAAACCTTGCAGGTATCCCACAAGGATGGATTCTAGGCTGAGATGTTCTTGGCTTTATCTCTGACTTCATGTGCTAAGCAAATCTAAATATTGATACTGAAAAAAGTACTCTAAAACAATGTGCTATCCTGTTAAATGTCAAAAACTTGTAGGTAAAACACCTTCAAATTATTTTTCATTCTTTCCTACACTTTGAATCATTGTGGAATGCACATGCTCTAATTCTGCGTTCCCCACGTGTTGGCCCAGTCAGGTCTCACTGGAGCCCTGAGAACATCCTTTCTCCATGGTTTCATGAGTGGTATCTCTTACAGCTCCACCTCAATTAAATACACCTGTGGCCTTGCTTTGCAGCTGGACATTGTGCAGCGCCAGTACATCCACCAGGCGGATCTGAAGCAGTCGGACCTGGTGAAGGTCGCGTTCAGCGCTCAGGGCACCTGGCTGGCCACAGTGGAGGAGAGTGAAGAAGTGACTGACCCCGAGCTGCAGCTGAAGCTGTGGTTCTACAGTGAAGAAACACAAAGGTAATGATAACAGCTGGCCTTCCAGCTGTCAGTCACACAAATCCCTGCACAGATGTTGCCTTGCAAAGGCAGAGTTTTTCCAGACCTGGGGAGTTACCATGCACACTACAACATCTGCAGCAGAGCACAGAGTTGCACTGAATATGCACGGGAAATAATTGCTCTGGATCTATTTTACTTACAGTAATCAGAGACTGTTGTAACCATGGGACTTAAATTCACATATTTTCTTGGTATTAAAAATCATGGACCTGACAGAATGGTTCTGTAGCTCATATAGTTTTCCCACCTCTCTGTAATCCATCATTAATTGATTAATCCTTCTCCAGAAGGTATAGAAGATTATAATTTTATTATTGGTCTTTAGCTAACATGTGCCTCTGGTTAATAGCCTTTCCCTAATTTTCCTACTAAAAAAATTACATTTTGACTACAAATTGTTACTTTCTTAAAGAAACAAGGCAAAAGAAAGCTACAACACAGACCAACCATGTGACTGATTTCCTAAGTACTGGAAAGAATGCCCAGGGTTCAGGCTGAGTATTTGAGACATGCTTGCCTAGTGATAATTCTTGGTACTGGGCTACTGTACGGAAGCCATTAGGGAAACCTGATCTGTTAATGCAATACCATTTAGCTGTCTTAATAAGAAATTCCTTTGATTGCTCTTCTCCCTGCCCATTCCAGAATGAGCTTGAACTGAAGTCTTCCCCAGGTTCCATATTAAACAGAATGGCAAGCTTCTGTTTTCTTTTCCTATAGCTTTGCACTGAACACCAGAATAAACACGCCCCATGACAACCACATCACAGACATGTGCTTTCGTGACATGGATGAACTGGGAGATGACTCTCTCATACTGGTAACAACTGGCAGAGACTGTGTGTTTAAAGTCTGGGTGATGGTAGAAGACTCTAATCCAGAAGGTAAGCATAGCCAAAATATAACTTAACTCTTACTTCACCTTGTAACATAGAACCATAAGAATCACCTGAGTTGGAAAGGACTTACAATGACATTTGAAGTCATAATGCAGAAATTAAGACCCTACTTTAATTTGCTTTGTCCCCTGCATTGATCTGCTTCTGCTGCTGCATGAAGTATTGTGTTCTCCTGAGCATCCTGTGATGGAGTTCTGCCATAGTTCCACAGTATTAGTTTGGTATTGAGGTTCCTGATAAAGCCAAACACCTTGGCAAGCTGCTGCAGAAGGGAATGGCAGCCTGTGTTCATTGGTTAAAGAACTGTTTGTGGTAATGATTTTTCCATGCTGAGAAAATGGATTTTTGTCAGTCCTCTGGGTTGGCTTTTCATTTGAGATTCCTGCTCAAAGGAGCAGGCTACAGCAATGTGTTACTGTGTTTGAGCTGACTTAATGTAAAATAATAGCACTTTTGCAATTCGACAGATCCACCACTTCAGAGTTCATTTTTTGAACATCCTTCCTTTCCAGTAGGTACTTGAACATCATAGAATGGGTATTCAGGTATTTCTGAATACTTTTAATAACCAAATTTAACCTCTTGAAAGACATGTTGATGTTCGCTTCTTTCAAACAGACCATCTGTGTATGTTTATTGATTGCTCTGTATTCCTTTGCATGTGAAATACAGAAGATTTCTAACATATTAATGTCCTTTTACTTCAATGTTATTACAGTGTCAGGCACGCTTAAGTGAAGCGGCACTTTCCTGCCACTTGGATGTCTTGTCATTTCATGTTCCTAAGTAGTTGTGATAGTGGTCTTGCTGAACTGCTTGCAGTAATCTGTCTTTTCATGGGCAGGTGAGAACATGTTCAAAAGTACTTTTGAGCTACTAGGGTTTCCATTTGGCAGACTTTGCCATACTTTTTATTTCCAAGCTCTTTGTCCCTCAGCTGTGGCTGCTGATGAGAAGAAAGACAAAACCTTGTGTTGTTTACTGTATTAGTAGTAATCTCCCCAATGGTATCTGAAAGAGGGTTTTGTTTTGCTTTTATTCATAAATTATTCTGAGGCTAAATTATATCTTAAATTAATGAGCAGATACTTTGATCTTGACTATAGTGTCAGTCAAGGATGAAACTTAATTTTTTTTTTCCTTCCACAAAATAGTTTTGTATCTGCTGACTGAGCTCATCAGGGTGTTTGTATTTTAAGTGACTACAAGGTTCTGTTTCATGGCATATGTAAAAGTACCAATTAGTGGTGGCTGCTGCGGTGTATTTGCCCAGTGGGGCAGAGTAGGAATGCTCAGGTAGAAAAGCTTGACATGCTGCAGCTTCTCCGTAGCAAACATTGGTTTAGCAAAGAGCTCCTCAGCTGAGTTCGCTCTGGTTTGTGTTAGCTGCAGCAGGTCTCTTGCTGGGCCCCTAGATGGTGCCATGCAGTTGGAAGTACTCAATCGTTTCTGGCTTTTTGGGGTTTTTTTGTTGGTTTTTGTTTTTTTTTTTTACAGGTAGGTCTTTTAATCATCAACTTGTAGCCATTATATAAAGGGTAACTTAGCATAGGGTGATTTTTCCTTTTTTTCCTCACCTACTCAAATGTTTCAAAAGCATGCTGTAGGAATTATTTTGTACTGGGAAATGTGTGTTAATGTGGTAAGTACATCACTTTGCTCCAGTTTATTTTCTGGTAACTGTCAACAGTGGGAAAGGTGTCCAAACAGAATGCAGTGGCAGGTGAACCAACAGAAGGGAGCATGCTGGTGGGTCACTTGGTGATACTTAAATCTTCTGCAAATGAGCCATGAGCTTTGTTGGACTCAAATGCAACCTGTGTTCAGATTTTGAGTAATGCTCCTGTGTTCTTGCTAGAGTTATGACAGAACAATTTTTCCAGAACAATAATGTTGAATCTGAGTATCATTTTACCTAACTTCTGCCTCTGTGAGAGCACAGTTAATGGAGTTGGCAAACTAAGCATGAATATTGTACCATGTCAGTCTCAAGGTTCACTGTTCAAATGCAAAACTGAAGACAAATGAAAACCCTGCCAGCTGTTTCTCATATTAGAACGGGGCAAATTCTCTGTACTCTTCAAAAATTGTGAAGAAAACTGCATTGCTCTTGAGCCTATTTTGCAATAATAATTGAATTCTTCTTTCTTCATGTATGGACTTGAATTAACTGGCTTGTTCATTCAATGCAGCACACCAGAATGTGAGCTGGAGCTGTGACTTTGTAGGCAGCTACCACAACTACCAAGCTACAAACTGCTGCTTCTCAGAAGATGGTTCTTTGCTTGCTGTTAGCTTTGAAGAAACTGTCACTGTATGGGATTCACTTACTTGGGATCTTAAGTGTACATTTTGCCATCCACCTGGAAATATAAGGTACATTTTTCATTTGCTCTTTTATGTCTCATTTGAACTCTCAGAAAAGAAAGAATAAATTCATAGCAGTCCAAGACCTTGTATATGTTCATAAACATACACACATAAACATTGAATTTATCAGTCTTAGAAAAGACTAAAATGGCTTTTAGGTGTTGGTAAAAAATAAGGTTGAGCATTGCCATTCCTTCTTACTTACTTATGTCTCTTGTACCTCCAACCCTTAAATCTGTATCATGGAGCACACAAGTAGCGTGTTGATAGTCTTTCTCTTTTTCCCTATTAATCCAGGGGTGAATCAAAGTCCTGGAAAAGTATAAATACAAACAGTTGGTTCTTTATTTGTGTATGCATGCATGCAGATAGAAATTATATCAATAAACCATAAAGGCATTATGACCTTATCTGTACTAGGGAATACATATCTTGATCCTCTGTAACCTCTGTTCAAAAATCCATGTTTTCCTGGCAGACTATCCCAGCAATGCTCCATTGTATGCTGTCATGATAAAAGACATCAACATTGTGTGGTCACAATATTTTAAAGACTCTTGACACAAAGAATTGTAGCAGCATACAGAGGTTTCTTCTCCCTTCCATGTGCTGTGTGTATGTTTGTAAGCTTTTCTTTTGTGTGATGAAGTCTGTTTTATGTTGGTCCTCTAAGATTAGAAATTGAGAAATGTTATTCTGAAACTGGTGTGCAAGAAAATTGTGAGAAGCACACGAGCCACCAGCTTGGTGCAGTGGCAAGCTTTTCCCAGGCCAGCTGCCTCCTCTTAAAACCTTTACTATTTTTTACATTAAAAGGAAATAAATTACTCTCAGAATACAATGAATCACTGTATTACCTGCATAACTTCAAAGGGCTATGCTTTAATATACAAATTCTGTCCTTCATTAGCTTTTTTGAAAATCTTTTATCATTAGAAGTCATAAGGCTGTTCTGTTATTCTCAAACAAGAGACTGAGAAATTAAATCACATGCTTTCTTCAACTGGAGCAGCTTATAATAACCCTTTTATAACTACTTCTCTCATTCTAGTTCCCAAACAATAGTAGGGCTTCTTTAATTATTAAATTATTTTCTAATCCCAATGTCAATACTTACAGTTATATATGGGTTTGTAATTTATTTAAGAGTTTTAAATCCCTCCTTTATATTGGAATGCTGTAAAAACTTGTAATCCTTACATATTTACACACACTTCAAATTATCAGACTTACCTGATAGTTGTGTGTGGGTTTTCTGGCCACTAGAGGTGAATACAAAAAGCAAACTTTGGATTTAGATACCAAAACTAAATCATAACTAAATGGTTTTTGTGACTTATGAGTAATTGCTACATAGAGAAACAAAGATCAACTCTGAAGGTGACTAATCTGTTTTGACTTTTTACTTCTGTAGGAACATCTGCTTTGGGAGACTAACATGTTCCAAGTACCTTATTGGTGCCACTGATTATGGCTTTCTGTGTTGCTGGAACCTGCTCACTTGTGCATGTAAGATCAGCTTGAATGTGTGTTAGGGTAATATATTACTTGAAATTACTGTGAAACCTTGAAATAACTCTAGTTCAATTCCAGATTTAACACACTACAAAATGCCCTGTGGAAATGGGATTATTTTCATACTTAGGATAGTATCCTGTCCATGTGCATGTGCTTTGTCTGTGCAGAATAAATCTTGAGCAAGGTGAACGATAACCCAGTAATAGGTAGTATTTCTTACATTTGTGTAGGAGTTGGTAGCATTTGTGTGGTTTTTTTACCAGGGAATGAGTGAAGCTGCCTCTTCCAGCAGCTAAGGCCCTGTGTGTTGTTTGTTTGACCTTTCATTTGGCTCCTTTTCACCTCTGGCTCTTGCTGTGCTTGCTTTTCAGTGGAGTGGAGTGCCCACCTCAACGTCGTAGTTCTGCAACCTGATCCCCTTTCTGAACATATTGCTGCAGTCTCATGGCTCTCCAAAGAGTCCAGCTGTAAGTACAAAGCCTTCTTTCTCAAGTCATAATCAGCAGAATTTAAAACTGGGGAAGCACAATTTCTAGAAAAGAAATTTTTGTAGAATTCAGACCATGAAAGCTGGAGAGGGACTTCAGTGTGTGCTTGCACCTGTGGAAACTGAGCCATATCTTACAGCAGCATTCAAATAAAGTGTGTTGTTACCTTTTCTTCCAGCAGGTAGTTTCAGGTACAGGATAAATTTCAGGATTAACCACACTTTCTGGGTGAGGGCCTCAAATGTTCTTGACCCTCTCTTGTAAATGCAGAACTGTGCAGCCACATTTTAGCGCTCTGACATTAAATTAAGATAATTCTTCCTACAAAAATGTTAATTTCCAAGTGTGTTCTCTGGACTGGAGTACTGTGAAACGTCCCTTCTATTATTGAATAAAGTTATGCAGTTATATTCCTGTGAACTGCTGTTTGAAGGCAATCCTGTCCAGCCTTCCTGGCTGTGATACACAGGGCTTTGACAGCTGGCCAGGAGTGTAAGAATTTCCTGATTTAAAAAGAAGATATTTTTGGTTTTGCAGTGTTTGTGTTTAAACCAAGTGAGCCACGGCCAATCTACATCCAGAGAAATCTTTGTAAAGAAAAGATCCTGCTTGCTGCCTTCGTTCCAAGAGATGAACCTGAAATTATAAACTCAGAAAAATACCTTTGGCTAAGAAAATCCCAACTGTTGTTTCTTACAGATACACAAGTAAGGAATAGTAATTGGTAGGTGGTTCCTGGGGAAAAACTGTTTTCTTTAAAATTGATTGATAGGAATTCAGAGTTCTGCTTATGAGCATAGGAGTTCCTTTTTTGATTTCAAGTCATTGTAAGCTGTGCTTTGTTGAAAGCTTTCAACTGCCAAAACAGCCTAAGATCAAAATTATTTACTGGTTTTCTACTGTGAATAGTTTATGGTGCTTCATTGATACAAGAGACTAGATAACATGGGAACATTGCCTATGCTATTTAACTTAAACAAGCACCTAGAAGCTGTAGGGATTACTGCTGATTATTCAAATGTTCCATGTGATATTCAGTTTCCCTGTAATTTCTGGATGGGAGTGTGGGGTTTTTTGTTTGTTTTCCCAAAAAGCCTATGGAACCTCTAGGTCCATTCTTGCTTCTCTTCAGTTTCTTTACAAAATAAAGAGGAAGAGATGGTTTTGCCTCTTCCACTTGACTGATAAAACTTTTGGGCCAGTTGGAAGCTATGTAAATATAGAAAGCAGTTTCACATATGATAACTGTGCTACATTCTTATGTATTTTAGGAGCTAATGACACTTAGCACAAAGTCTCTGGAAGAAAGGCTCACACCATCAAGCAAACAGGTACCTCTCATAGAAGTTCTGACTGAGATGGACAGAGCAGTTCAAAATTCTGATGGTTATTTTGTCAAATTGAAATTCCCTTTTGTTGTGAAAATGCACACCAGATCCTTACCTGGAGTCACAGGCACTTAGCTGAAGGGGCAGTAATCTGGATTTGCTTATTTTTTGACAAGAAATGCTGTTTGTAAAAATTTAAGTATCAGTGAGCTGCTCTCCATTTCCCCTGGGGGAAAAAAAAAGAATACTTTTCTAAAAGATTCAGCTTATACAAATGAAGCAAAATGTTTGAGTAAGTTCTTTCCTTATCTTGGTTTCTCTAACACTTGGAACCTTGAGTGTGGTCTGAACTGTGCTTTCTAATGGGGATGAACAGTTGTCAGTCAATTGTGACTTATCAGTGAGAAGGAGTTCTAGAATTGCATTCCAGTATGTGTTTCTGTGGAGAAGTAGTCTGGAAAATTGGATTTTTTTTTTAATTCATTTTGAAGATGTTAAAACTGAAACAGCAGTATTTGATTTATTTGGTTGGTTAGATAAAGTAGATCAAAGTAGAAGTTAGTATCTTTCTAATACAAAATGCTGTGGGAATGTGGGCATAAGCAATCAGTTTCTTTGGAGGCTGGGGAAATAATTTGGTGTCCAGATTAATGTATATTGACGTAGGAAAATGCCAAAAGTCACGGTGCCATGTTTTGCTTCCCATTACATAATTGAATCTCTCTGCAGATGATACTGGAGTATAAATGATCTTTTGGTTCTGTGGAATCAGAAAAACCCATTCTTTGGTTTTCTGGCACATGTGCCACCTTCCATACTTGGAAGTTAATAGGTAGATCAGCAAACTAAAATCTAGTGTTCTTGGGTCCAGATTCTGGAGAGTTTTGTAGCCCTCTGTGCAGGATTCTCTCCAGACACCTGACAGAGAATGAGTACAAAGAGCCACATAGCTCAGTTGAGTTAAATTTGAGTGTAGGCCTTTCTCACTTGGGTTTATTCTGAATTTTGGTAACTTAAAAGGAAATAGAACTTAGATTTGTGACACTAAAATTCTACTTATATTTTTTCAAGCTGGCAGTAGAAGAAAGTCTTCCTGTGACACCATTTAGTTTGCTGTTGGGAAAGCACAGACGTCAGCAAGCACAGGAGGATATAGACCTTGGAAAACCAGTTGTTCATAACAAGCAGGAGCAAGCTTCACCTGCTGTCAAAGAGGTAGGAGTAATTACAGTAAATGTACAAGCAAAATCATGACAAACAAAGTCTTTCATAAAGCTTCTGTTTTATCTTTGCAGCTTTTGCACACTCCAGCACACGTTTTGCCATCTGCTTCCTTCCTCTGCACTATATTTATTAACTCATTGCTCATCTCCAAAGAGAACAAAAGGTAAGAAAAGTTCTAGAATTCTCCTTAGTTATCAAAGTTACTTTAAATTATGTGAGTCTTTGTTTGAAGTGTAAAAGCAGTTTTCCAACACTCTTTATCTATTCAGTAATTTACTAGAATACTTCAGTGTGATAATGGTCTGGCTGTTTAGTGTATTGGCTCTTTTATTGCTGTTATTTTTGCTGGGTTTTACATAATATGTTTATATGCAAAATGCTGCCTTTTACACTCAAATGTTCTCTATGAATTTAACTTTATTCCAGGAATTTAATGGCTTTTCAGTGTTATTTTTGGTTAAATATTAGATTTTCAACTTTATTTGAAATTACTATGACTTGCTGCATAATTTTTGATTTCAGTTTCTAGATACACCAGTAAGTTAGAAGCTTAAAAATTTGTTTGGAACTCAAATGTCATTTCAAATTAAGCTACAGAATACAAGTGTAATACTGTAAGCACATCTAAGTTTGGCTTACAGTGCATTAATGCAAATTTAATAGAGTAGTTTGATAGGTACTTAAAATTGTAGCTTTCTCCTTTGGGATCAAAGGAACGCAGGCACAGGGATTATGACAGTGGTCTTGTATTAGGATTAGTATCTTGTCACTTACACTGAAGCCAGTTCAGTGATTGCATTTTTGTGCCATCTATACTTTAAAGTGCTTCATTAACTCTGCCAGGCCAGGGATGAACACCTGTCCTTGCAGTGAGGTGGTGTTGTGGATTTGCCAGATGGGTGAGTGGGTGGTTCGCAGAGCCAGAGCTCACCCGGGAACAAACACAGCTCCTGAGTGTGTCCTGGCTTCTGCCACGTTGTGCTGGCCACTGCTGCAAGATCTCTGACTGCATGGCACAACAAAACAGCCACACAACAGTGGCAGAAATCTAATACATGGGAACTTGCATCTAGTTTCAGTCCTGAAGAATGTGAGAGTTCAGTGACCTGCGTAAATATTTGCACTTGCAGAGCTTGTACTTTGACAGTGGTGACTACTGTGGCTGTGCATTTAAAGGTAGATGTAATTGTAAGCATTGGGCCCTTGAAGATTGACCACAATTTATCACTGTATAGTGTATATATTATACAGTGGATATATTACTAACATTAAATGCTTCTATTTTCCTTGGCAATATGATATTACTGTGTGCTTCTCCATTTACATTTTGTGAGTAATGAATAGTTTGTGTTAGAACAGATGATTTTTAGAAGACCAGTACTGTTTTGCCATGCAGTTCACTCTTAATAGATCTGGAATATTTATGCAACAGATACTTGAATTAATCCTATTGGTTAATGCATTTTAAATTATAACAGTTCCATATAATTTGTTGGAATTGTGCTTTCTACTTCAGCACCGGCTTAAAACTCTTGAACTCAGAAGGGAACAGGCACTTTAAACATCTCTCTACGTTTAGAGAAAAAAATGAAACAACCAAAGAATTTTTTTCTTTCCTAGTAATGCTCTAGGTATTGCAGCAGTTTTTAAGATCAAGTGACCCTTTTCAGATTTGAAAAAGAATGGCCTTCTCGAATACTGTCTCATCTACCAGTATATCCAACGTTTCTGATCCTGTAGGACTGCAATGTTGTAACATCTGTCATAATGCTGACCTGCCTGCTCTGCAGTTACCTGCTATATTTCAAGAAAGAAAACTATTTTAAGTTTACTTAGAGGAGAGCTATTTGAAAAATGGCTTGAAATTGAGATGGCAAGAGTAGTAGGTAGACTGAAATGAAAAAGGTAGACTGAAAAAAACAAAAAGATAAAATCTTGTTTACTTAGTTGTTTGCATGATACTTCTCCCCTATAGTACTGTAGTATGTGAGAGTACCTATTAATTGGGTTGTTTCCAACCATCTTACAGTGCTGAAGAAGTTGCTGATGAAGTAGAAATGGAAAGTGAAAAAGCAGAGGATGATTCAGATGAGGAAGATGTCACAGCAATGGAACAAGAAGATACAAGCCATGTGGAATTATTAGGAGAGATGACATGTAAACTGTCTAAATCCCAGGAAAAGGAGCTACGAAAAATAAGAAAAATGGACTACAGCTGGATATCAGCCTTCTAAACAGACATCTTACTTTTTTTATACTGCAAGTTGAAGCTTTGTGGATTAAATATTCTTTAAAAAATTTTTTCAGGTCCTCTGGCCAAAAATTTTAGCAGCTTCTCTTTCCAAAGGAATGCGGAACAAGGGGGAGTGATTAAAGTTTTGAAAAGCTAATTCTGCTCTTAGTTTATTACTGATTCTCTGTGACCTTAGAAAATGCTTAACCTGGTTTGGGGGCTCCCCCCCTGCAAGTGTATTTAAAAGGCTAACAGCAAAACTGAGTTCATTATCTGACTTGTGATGAGTTAGCAAAGTGACAGCTCAGCTGCTGAAAATCTTCCCCACCGAGCCTGGGTTACTGCTGCCAAAGCAGCAGCAGCAAATGCCTTCAGTTGGTTACAGAGCTTAGCTCAAGGTGTAGCAGGGGAGATTAGGGTGGTTCTTGGTGCTGTATGCGGGTAAGTAACAAGTCTCCTCCCCAGAAGTTCCTCTCTAGCTGTTGAGACAGATGAGAAGTGGTTTAACATGCCTGGTTTAGAGACTATAGCTATTAATCTTTTGTGGAGTTCACAGAGAATGGAGATTCTCAGGTGGAGGGTGCACAGTGTATCAGAGCACTATGAAACCTTTCCAGATATCAAGACAACTGCATCATGTAGGAGAAGCATCAGTTTATACAACAGCCAGTTTAACAGGCCTTTAATGCATCAGCTGCAATTCCAATATATCACTTAACTATACACAGAGTGTAGGATTGATTTGAAGTGGTGAATTTGAGAGCCTTGGAGTGAATACAATCTCTGTGGTGCTACAGTATGAAGGCAAGCAGCTGCAAAGGGCACAGGTCACTAAAAGCTCTGAAGAAACAATATTTTGCTAAAACTATTCAGATTAAAGATGCTGGAACAAGGACAATCCAACACTCAGTAAAACCTGAGTTCTCCCTACTCTGCCTTTCCAGCAAAGTGGAGGACCCTTTGCTTCCTCTCCTGTGTTAACACCAGATAGTGGAAGGCAGTTAGTGGCAACACTTTTAACTTTTTTGGGAGAAATGTATCCTACAACAGACAAAATCTGCCACTTCCACCCATGTGTAGAAATACTGAAATTCATCCTTAGGCATCAAGGAAAGCAGCTCAGAATTATTTTTCTTGCAGGTTTACCTCTCCCATTTTAAGATGAAGGCAGTGTTTGCTCCTGTGGTGTGCTGGCAGGTCCATCATCAGGTGCTGTGGGGTTAAACAGGTCCAGGCTGCATCCAGGGAGGAATGGATGTTGTAGCAGCACCCAGAATGTGGCACAACAGTGACCTGTACATTTAGGAGTGAGGTACTTTGGATGTTGGGCCTGCCGTGGTGAGGCTGTGGGGGAAGTATTAAACCCTGAGAGATGGAAACACTGCCATAGAGACAGGGGCACTGAAAAGAGCTGTTAAAAACAATTCTACTGATAGGTCTGAGTGCTGGCTTCAGCAAATAAAAAAATGCCAAAAATTGGTTTAAAACTAGTTATTATAGAACATTACCTTTTAATTCTGTAAATTCACTATAATGGATGTCAAAACATTAATGTGAGGATATGAAGATACTTTAGAAGACAACATTGGTTTCTGTGAAGAGCTTTGGAGTGTCTGCCATGCAACTTGAATTAAGTGATGATAGTCCCTTGCACACTCTGTATTTCCTTCTAATCAGACATTAATGTGAAATATAGTTAATTGATCCAGTTTCAGAATAAACCAGCTAGGGTTAATTTAGTCCTATGGCAGCAAGGGGCTCCTGCATCTTCTCATACAATAAAGTCAGGTACCACAGCTTCTTCAGACTACCATTACTTACAACTGTGAGTTTACAACTTTACAACACAACTGTGTTTTCTTCTATCATAGGTTATTTACTAGGACTAGCATTACTGAGAATTTTAAGGAAAGTTTATAATAATTAGGCATTTTCTTTCCTGTTTAGGCCTTGGTATACAGAAAAATAACATTTTATGACCTGTAGAAGTTTTTCAAAGTTAGTTTGCCTGTAAGCTCATGTCTCTTACTTCTATCACACTTAAAGGGAGAGAAGGAAAACACACCCTATCACAACTGGCCAGTTTTCTGGTTCTGCATTTTTCTCCGTTTGCTTTTTAGATAACCTTATGGTATATGTAGCTGAAGCAAAAGAATCACAGCTCCCCAAATGTTAGCAATTTTTATTTCCATCCCTCTTACCTGCAGAGCTGAAACTGATACAGCCTTTTCATAACCTTGGACCCAGTGAATTTTTCCCTAAATGAAAAGTTTCAACAGAACAAGTAGGGAAAATTATTTAAGACTTTAACTGACAAATGTAGGTTTTGNGTTTTTGTATTTTTCCTTACATAACATCAGACTTCAGCTCTGTAAAAAACAAGTGTGAGTTGAGCAGAGATCTGTAGACATGTTGCAAAAGTGCTGCTTCAAAGCCTGGTGTTGTGTTACTGTGTCAGCAATTTAAGTCACATTTAAGTGTGGCTTTAAAGGAGGAAACCTTAATATCTGTTCATGTGGGGTTTTTTAAATTCACGTGTTCTTGTTGAAAGTCAAGTGCTTTCCTGGAAGCCAAGCCAGTATGAGCAAGAGACAATTCACGTGCAAGTCAGCATGTGAAGGTGCAGTTCAGTCTTGTGTTCAGGCAGTAGTGCATTGTGTTAGAAATCTTCAGCAAGATACAGCTTTTAGACTTAAATCTTTTGTCATTGCTGACTTGGTTTTGCTTTTCCCAGCAGACTGAATGTACTGGGACATCAGAGGGCCCCTCCTCACTTTTTAGTTCTCTGTGTGTGTTCTTTTTGCTCAAGAAGGAAATACATTTCTGGTTACAGTTTTACTACAGTTAACAGGCACATTCTTGACCAACCTTTTAGAAAATGTCTTCTGACTGATACTGCAATTACAACAACGAAGAATGCAGAGGGACGGCTGCTACTGATTTGTCTGTGGCTGCTTTGGAATGCTTTAGTTTTAAAACAGTTCTCTGCTGTTCCTTCATTTTTTTTTCAATCTTGTGTATCTCAGTAGCCATAATTGGTCCCTGTATTTACTGTGATGCCCTAAGTCAAATCTTCATTTAATTTTTTGGCTTCTGCTTCTTCCTTCTAAAGGCTACTTTACAAGATTTTATTATTCTTTTATTGAAAGATTTGACACAAAAGACCATAGAGAAGATTGAACTTAATCTCATTATTCCAGTTACATGATAAATACAACAGGTAAGAAAATACCTCTGCAACGTGTAGAGGTCAGTGTTCAATACCCGTGGGTGCCCTGTGCATCACAGCAGGACAGCAATTTCCACAGAAGCAGTCACAGCTTTACTTAGGCTGAGGGACAGAACACACAAGGGTGGCAGGTGCCTAGAAGGGGACTTGTTTACTTCCCAAATTTTCCACTCAGACAAGTGGTTGGATAAACATGAGAGCCTGAAAATCCAGCACCTAGGGCAAGCATTACAAAAAATCAATATACAGGCAAGGCCTTATGGAGCACATCATGGCAATGGGCTTTGGCTGAGGGGCTGCTCTCCTGAAACTGCTCAGGTGCTGCTCTAAGTGCTGAAGAGGTGACCAGTAATTTTAGCCCATTTGTTCCACTCAAGTGCAGTTCCACAGAGACTGAAAATCACTGCTCTTCATTGGCATTTTGTGAGGCCCAAACCAGTTATTAGTTAACAGCAGCTCCAACATGTGCCCTGTCCTTGGTGGGCAGACTTGGCAGGAAAGCTATGAGAAAGGGGCTGATATTACTAAACAGTAGTTGCTATGGATTTTTGAGTTCAAGATCAGGGGAGAAAAAAACCCTGTGAATTGTGCCACGTGTTTTAGGATCACCTGGATCTTGGTATTTCAGCCTAACAATCGTTTATCTGTCTGGCCTTGGGGAGGCTCTTTCAGATACCTCAATCTGCCAAATCCCAGTCTGCAGTGAGCCTTCTAAAGCACATGCTAACAGCCAAAATTAGAACCAGCAGAGAATAGGACAGAGGAAAACAACAACAGCTTCAAATATAACTCAGAGAAACCTGAACAGACCTCTGCCCCATAGCAGAGGAGCTGAGGTATATTTATTCTTGACAGATATTTGTCTAATTTTGCAAGCCTCTGATAAAAGCCATTCTGTGGTATGGAATCTGTTCAGTGCCTACCTTTTCTGATAGACACAGTTTTTCCTAATAAAAGTAATCTTCCTTTCCTGCAAAATTTCTGTGCCATTCTTCAATAAGAATCTGTAGAAAAAAAATAAAGCATGCTATTCTATTTCCTTTAAATAAAATAACATCCCTTTTAGCTTTTATTTTTGCTTTTCCCTGGGCCTTAGCAACACCAGAACTGTCCTTCAGCCCTTCTTTGGGCTAATTGCTTGCAAGTCAAATATTGTTCTGACTAATTTATAATTTCAAGGGCAAAACTTGTCAGGGTCATTTAATACATTTCTGGAAAGTCCTAAAGCCTCTTCTTTCTCTGTTCTGGCTCATACTCCTTGCTGATTACCTTTAGTATCTGAGTATTTCTGGTGATGGCAGAAGCAAAGGCAGCAATTTGTATGTCAGCTAACACCCCAGTGCTTCTCAGCAAACCCCTCTCCCAGTGCAGAATCCCTGCAGAGCACTGGTTTCTCTGGATATCCCAGTTCAGACTGAACAGTGCAGGTTTAGCTTTGGCCTCTGCACAGCATTTCCTTCAGGAGTTAAGTAGTGGGCTGTAATGATGTAAACTGGAATTTAGCCAGGGCAGCAAGGTCACTCGTCTCTAAGGTTGCAAAAGACATTTAAATAATACTCTGAACAGTTCTGCATTTTAACTACTTCACTAGTTAGCAAGCTTGTCACAGTAGGGTCTCTTCACAAGATGAAATCATTATTAGAGGGCAGAAATAATGAACAATATTTGTGTTTGTACTGTAAAGCCAACTCAGGATGAAATCCCTACTCTTCAAAAATCAATGACAAAGCATCCTTTCACTTTATAGTCCAGGGTCACAAAGCCACATTGCCAACAACAAGGTAAAGTACCAAATCTTAAAATACTGCTATAAGAAGTGTTCTGAGTTGTATGTGTGGTTTGAAAGTGAATGTTGCCCAAGCTTCTTACAAAGAATTTCTTGTTAATATTGTTGGTAATAGAGGGAACGAAGCCCTTTAGGTAAATACCATAATGTGGCTGTAAGGAAAGTTACCACACAGCTCTGGAACCTGTGTATCAGCAGTTCCTGAGGCTGTGGGTTTCTCAAATGCTTTGAACATGTAAGTGGCCACCATGGAAAGAAGCATTCCCACCTCCCAGCTAACATCTGCTGCCTGCTGCTGCATCTCCCATGCCAACACAAGCTCCCACTGCCTTTGTGGGGAACTGGCTGGGGGGAAAAAATCTGCATATAACGAAACCAGATACTACATGAATAAATAATTTAAGATGTTCACAGAACTGCAGTTTCACTGAGAAGAGGGCAGGACTTTTCTTCAAGAGGTTTTTCTATGCTCAAAACATGAAGTTTTAATGCTATACACCCAAACCTCACTCGTTTGTCCCAGAGCCTGTCCCTTGTGCTAGGAGAGCTGCAACCACACCTAGAACATTCCCAAGAGATGTTTGTTTGGTGTGATACCCGAGTCAGCTCAGCTGTCATGCAGCAATTCCTGGTTTCCCCTTACACCCTCTTCCTCCTCTCCCAAAATAATAGGTAAATAAACAAATAAAGCAGTCGCCAGCAATTCAAACAAAATACTTTTAGACTGATGGCATTAAACTGCTGAGGGTGATTATTCTATTAGCTTCTAAAACAAAAACTGTTAAAGAATTGTGAGCTTTTTAACATGTAAGGAAGTATCATTATTGTAGCCAAGACCTTTGTCTTCTGTTGACCTTTCCAGATGCAGCTGTGTAACTAAGAATTAGGCTTATCATTCAAGAACACACATTGCAGCCATCAACTCATCAAATTTCTTCATGAGAGCAGCAACAAAGGAGTAGGTAGAAGGCAGTGCCCAGAAAAGCAAGAGTTTTTGCCAGTTTTTCAAAATGGCTTTCTTATGCTGCTACCTCCTTTATTTTAAACTACCTAAATTATCCCAGCCACAAAGCTGGTTATCAGTTACTGTTACTGATGCCTCAACTTATGTTCGTTTGCAGTGCTTAGTTTATTTTATTTTTAGATTCAAGACTGTGATCAAAGCTTTGAATATCTTGGCTATTTGATTTCCTTTAGTGACCAAAGGAGTTTTCATTTCTTCCTAAAATCAGTGAAACAAGCCAACAAACAAACTCTCCAACATTATCTGAGATGTTATCTCTTTCATTTTTAGTCACTGACTTTACAAATAATAAAGTAACTTTGCTCTCTTGTAAAGTTTGCTAGTCAAAAGCAATATATAATTTTCACCAAATTCAGACACTTCTCTAATAAAAGGTTTTGTTCAGGCTAGGTTTCCTCTGTCCCTGGAGCTTCCTTGCCTCTTCTCTTACTTGCAGTCCTAGCTCTTCTATGGAAGAAATACAGGGAAAGCAAGGACATCTTTCACAGTTCTCTTCCTTTTCCACTCTGGAAATTAAGCTTAACGTAGCATTAAGTTAATCTTATTCATTAAAATTATGTTAAGATAAGTTCTCAGTATAAAAGACAACTAAATCCTGCCTCAGAAGGAGGATCAGAGTGGGTTTGACACCTTGGGCTGTTGCCCTGTGACCGAGCAGGAGCACAGGGACTGTTGGGATCATGGCTGCAAAGACACTGAAGAGCAAGTCCCAGGGCACGTCACTTTAGCCTCCTGGTTTTTCTTGTGAGCTGCAGATTGCTCCATTTCCCCTATCACTTCAAAGAAGGAAAAGTACCAAAAATATAAAGAGTAAAAAACAGTGCATGAGCTCTTAGTACAAAGAGACTATTTAAACCCTGAAATATCCCATCCTGAAAAGAGCCCTTTTTCACTTGGCATAGCGCAAATGAAAGCTGGATTTCTGAGAACTATCACATCTGTAGGAAAGGAAAATTTTCATAGTGCTTGCTCCATCAGTCTGTACAGCATGTTATTTCTGGACTGCATATTCTGTGTGTAGGCTCAGGATACAGACACAGTTTATCTTTCCTTTTCTACGAAATCTGCTAGCTGATCTCAAGGATTAAGTGGAAAGAAAAACTCACATCAATTGCAAAATAAATGCCCACTTCTAAATCAACAGGTTAAATAAAGCCAGAAAACCACCCTGATTGCCCATCAGTGCAAATCACCTGGAAGCCATAAATAACAGCTTTCCAATTAACCAGCAAAAAATGTTCCAAAATACATTTCAACTTGGAATAATGCAATGTAAGTAGAACCAATTACAAAATAATTAAAGATGGGCTGAGATATACAAATAGTGGACATTTCCAGCTGCTCCTCTCAGCTCAGAGGTAAATCAAGCCACTTACACAGTTCAGGTAAAACAATTCAGTAGATCCTGTAGAAATGCTGCAAAGATGTCTCTATAGACAGATAAATATAACACAACCATGGTTGAGACCTCAGCTTAGAGAAGGATACCAATGCAAACACAAACGTTAAAAAGGAGAGCTTCCTATTTACATTCAAAAAAATTCAGAAGTTCTTAAATAGTTTTCCAGACTAAATACAACTGTGTGATGTATAACATTGAAATCCTGCATCCAGAGAAATAAATTTTAAGCATGCTTAGCTCTTTGTTAAGAGAGAAGGAATCTGCAGAGACTCACAGGTGCTGCTCAAGTTGCAAGTAGCACCAGGAAACAAAGAGACAGCAAAAAGGAACAAGCTAAAAAAACCACATTTCTTAAAGCTTTAGGAGAAAGAAACCCAAAAAGTTCTATGCACAGCACAATGTTGCTAGTTTTTCCCATAATATTTTGGGTTTGGGTTTGGTTTGATCTCTGATGATTACTTTTCATCTACCTGGAGTGTTCACATCCCTTTTCAGTGTGAATCTTCTGGTGCTGAGCCACAGACTCCACTTCACTGGGTTGTTCATGGAGACTCTCTCCTCTTAGCAACTGCTCATCTCAATTAACTCCCTGCAGTACAACCTCCTGATCTAGCAGGGCCAAAACTGACCAAAGGGTTCAAAAGTTGTTTGGAAGGCGAGCGGGGGTGAGGGAGACGCGCACAGAGAAATTGCAGGAAGTTTCATTTTTCTCACGGAACCAACGTAGAAATCAATTCTCTCCTTTTGTACAGCTCCCTCCTAGGCAGTCATGCCAAGTGGGAGAGGCAGCTGCTGAGCCTTTTCCCTGTGCTCACACACTGGGCCCCCTGCAGTACCAGGGATGGAAGAAGATCTGGATGATCACGCACAAATGCACAGAGACAAGAATCTCACATTAAGACCCTGCTGATCTATTGACTTAAAATATATTCCAAATAATGAAATCTAACAAATTCTGTCTAGGTCATTGTTCTAAATAAGAATAATTAGGAAAGAACAGAAAGGAGGCTTCCTGCAGGCACATCAAATGAATTTGAAAGATTACTAAAATTTCTTAAGCGTTTTATTACAGTAATTAGTGAAAAGGTGTTCAACCAGAGATGACCCAAAAACTCTACATGTGCAACACAGCAGATCACACCACAGAGAACAACAGATTAAGTTTGATTCTGGGCAACAGTTAGGTTTGATTCTGGGTTTTACTCTAAGCTTTGATTTTTTATTTTTGTAGAAGATTTTTTGCTTTAATTTTTATTCCCGTGATTATCAGTTGGAGCTTTATAGAACTGATATTCGTTTCCTGTAGATTTACTGAAGTCTTATTCTGTAAGAGTTTTCTGTAGCATCTGCTGTTCTTACTTTCATCTGTTTTGATCTCTGTTGTTGTTTAATTACCATCTTACTAGTTTGCTCCAAATTCACAGGACCTAGAGTCTTACACCAATACAATTTTTTCTTTAAAAAAAATCAAAGTTGTAGAGAGAAGAAAAATATGGATGGCACCTGGAAACTGTTTTGCTTCTGTTTTGTTTTCCACACATAATCAGGCTCTGAACATCACGTGTGTGGTTCTCATAGGTGAGGCGCAGTTTGCCCAAGCAAAGCCCTGGCAAGAACAGTGAACTTTGCTGTTTCCAATCCTGCACACTTCTCCCATTCCCAAGTACTTGCTGATCAAACAGAATGCAAGAAAGAAGAATTCACAGCTGGTATCCAGCCTGAAATGTGGAACAAGCCATTGTGCTCAGGTTAATGTGCTAAATATTCATTACAAGAAAGCAGACCTGAGCAAGGCAAGTAGGCTGCCTTCATTAAGGAATCTAAAACATGTGGTTGTTTCTGACATCTTTTTAAAAGAGATTCAAGAGTTACAAGGAAACCACATCTAGACTAATGCAAATGTGGCTCTCTTCGAAATAAAGTTTAAAATATTAACAGCTTAACAAGACTCAGAAAATGAAAACGTTTAATGAATTATTTGTTATAATTTTTTTCTCCATAAGAAAAAAAAATCTGTCCACTTAGCAATAGGGATTAGGTTAATTTTCCTATCATTTTACTGAAATAATTCCTTTAATTGTCATTTTCCTTTAAGTTTCATAATAACTACAGGCTCAGATCTATAGAATTTAGTAAGAACGAAATCAGCAGGGTTCCAAGGAAATGATCTTGGGATCTTTAGGTGCTGCTATTTCTCAAGAAATTAGAAGAATAAGAAATTCCATAGCAAACATTCAATTCAAAATGATAAATTGAAAAGCCTACCTTTTTATTAGATCCAGTCAACACTAATTATTTCTTAAGTAGAATCTGAGTGGTACAAAGCAGGTTTTTTTAATCCTGTATTCATTTTCCAAATTCAACTTGACTATTCATTAATAAGATCACACTGCAAAGAATGAAATGTGAACCAAGCCATTGTGCAAGTTGGCTAATCCTGTATTTACTGTTTGCCCACAAAAAGGTTAGGTTTTCATGTTCATAAAGCAAAATTAGTGTAAATGAAACAAGTATCTGTTTAAGGGAAATAAAAATAGAGTAACAGAAATATGGGAAAATGAACAATTTAGAAATGCTGAAGTGCCCTCTTGGAAGGCCGTTACTGAGAGAGATTCAAAAAAACGGGTATTTCTGGGGCTATTTTCTGTAAAACAATAGTGAAATAGGGCTACAATGTGCATATTGCAGATCAGAGGGGTTGAAAGGCACTGGCAAATATTAGGCTAGTCCAAGTTTTTAGAGGGAAAAAGGTTATCATTGCTTCTTTAGACTAGGTAAAGCCTGTCTTGTAATACCAGGGGTGTCTGCTGTCTAAATAGAGCACAAACATCATCTGGGGCAAAGGGAGGCTGTGTGTGGTCACTGGCACTAGCAGAGATGAGAGTCAGCATCAGGTTTGTTGGGGCTGGTAAGGCCAAATATATATTCCAGATATGGCATAGGGGGGACACTGCAAATGTATTTGTCTCTTTTCTTGGAACATTGATGGAGACAAAGTCCATCTTAAAAGCCATTACTGGAGGCTCAGGTTTATGAATTTTATGGCTTTGAGGGTTATAAACCAAAAGAAAAAAACCAACCAAAACACAGGCTGATTTCCCATCCACCCTCATGCCCCCAGTTCTAAGAGCAATAATATTTGTCATTTGAGATTATGGGCTTTGGAGAAATAGGGTTTGTCAACCCAAAGTGTTTCATTTGCTCAGTTTGTAAGTCCCTCATGCGTGGGGTAAAAACCAAACAACTCTACAAAACAGCTGTGTTTGCATTTAAACAAACATTAATTGATTGAAGTAATGAGTAACCTCAAAAAATAGTTTGGAAAGTTCACAGCATCCTTCAAATGTTTGTAGACTATTAGAAATTAACTAATTTAATTTTTACGTACTCTTTTGCTACAGCTGGATCGGGAAGCAAGGGGTGGAAGGCACACCACGCTTGTGTGTAATGGTTAGAAATAAAAGAAGTATGAGTTAAATACTCTGAAAGGTTTTCTTGATAGTAAATCTACCTTCAGCCTCCAGTTTCCAGAGGACACAGTTCTGTTACATTTCTGCTCTTTAAGAGAGGAAAAACACTGCAGCAGTAGCCTGGCAAGTGAGTCTGGGCTTGTTCTGTTAGTCCACCTCCTGCAAATGCACTGACACATCCCACAGGTGGGGGAGTGGATGTTGGGATTTACAGCACGTTCTCTTCAGAGGCACATGGCAAGTCCCACCTGACAGCTTAGGTAAGCTCTGCAGGCCTGGCTGGAGCCCCCAGAATGGCTGGGAAGGAAACACAGCACCCATCACTAATGTAATGCAGTCCCAGGGCTGTCCTCAACCAGAAGAAATGAAAAGATGGAAAGGTAGAACATGTTTTAGATATGTGTAGTACCTCTTCAAAGGAATTTGACATGTCAATGGTATATTCCATAAAACAAGCCAAGAATTTCTTACCTTCTCAAGTATCACTCTTGTGATGACAGATATCACTGCCTAGACAGATTTTTCTAACCACTTGTTCCATTCAATTCTTTCAATGGTGTCTATTGCTGCCCTCTGAAAACAACTGGTTACTTTGAAAGAGGAAATGCAACTTTTAGAACTATTTGGTTTTTAATTTATCTACCAAGATGTTACTAGAAAACTGTCTGCTCTTTATTTACACTAAATTTCATGCCTGTAATTAAATTATATTCCTATAATACTTGAGCCAATTACTTCTGAGTTTTTTCTACAGAAATCATAATTAATGTAAAATGATCCTTTGAGCACCCCATTAATACGATACAGGGTGATGTTCCATAGCAAAGAATGTATTTCCTGCAGTATTTTGCCCAGTATTTAGTTTAAGCAATATCGACTCCCAGCTGGGAGGTAGCCATAGAAATCAGGAACTCTCTGCAATGCATCAACATGCTCAGAAACCACTGAGCTGGTGGCAGCCAAGTCCAAAACATGTACCTCATTAATTAATACCACATTTGTGGACTGTACACTGATTTGTTGAATAAGTTCCACTGCTATTCAGAAAATAAAGTGGGTAATCAGAACCAGATGATGTACACAGAAAATTTCTTATTTCCTTAGTTTAATTTTTCTAAAATAATAGGGCAGACAGTACTACTTAAAAGGATAAAAAGAAGCAATTCTAATCAAAGCTAGCTTGCAATAAAGGTAGTTCAGTGCACTAAATAAGTACTTGCCCCCAAATCAAGCTCTGACTGTACCTACATAAAGTTGCATGTGCAGGGAAGGTAGAGCAGCAGACCAAGGGACACCGTTAATTAACAAAATCCAGTCAGAGAAAATGTTCACTTTGCCAGAGAAGCTGCTCCTACAATGCCAGATGCAGTTCTGATGTGTTGATTTTTACTAGTCCAAGTAAGATCTGGATTTTTCTCAGTCTCTCTGTGTTCAGAATTTTAATAGCACTAAAGTTACAATTAAAAGACCCAGTCCTTCCACATGAGTTCAAGCACAGAAAGTTAGTCTAATTCAATTTACTGGGACAATTCAGATGCATTAGGAATTACTTACATATACATGTGCAAAAATCAGAGACTTCTAGATCCTTTCAGAGAGTGGAAATGAGGGTAGGAGAGGAGACAGAAATTTCATACGAACAAGGTAGGCACCACAGCTGCTCTACCTGCTTCTGGTTTTCCAACACCACATAAGGTGAAGGGGTTCCAAAAGATGAAGCACATGCTACTGGTGTGTAAAACTTGATGACATTCTTTATCTATCCAAAGACCTGAGCTCCTAGATCTACCAAAAGAAAAGCTAACTGGACAGCAGTTCAGCTGCCTGTGCCTACAGTCACATCCAAGCCTACAAACAAACGCTGCTGAAGCCCATGAGGTCAATCAGATGGAGAAGTTGGGCAGAGAGGACCCTTCTGCTGAGCAGAAGTCTCAGCTGAACAAACAGTGACTTGATCTTCCTTGGTTCATGCCTGCAGCACATAACAACAGCTCAAGGTAATCAGGCATGTAATTATATTTGTACTTTGTATTTGCTAAGGTTGCGTGGCTTAAAAGAATTTACAGCTTTGGAATACCAATGCATATCTACAGATGCTTTTTCACATTTTCCATGGTAAATATACTTCTCTATCTCCAGGCATATGGAATGGAGCCTTTCTCAGGGTCATGGCAGGTATAGGTTACCTCATGTCCCCAAGTAACACACACATTACCTAACACAGCAGGAGCTGTTATCTGCTGCAGGCACTCCTGACAAGGAGCTAAGGCTTGTAAAGGCAGCAGGAAGCTCAAACCTTTTGATTCTAAGAGAGAAATTATATCACACGTCAACAAACCTGAAAGTGAGGCTGCCACCAAAAGGATGAGGAATCTTGCTCCATGGCACTGAACTAATGTGTAGTTTGATATAAACTTTCTGCATCCTTAGGGAAGCTGGCACAAGATGTCACTGCAATATTTCAGCGGTCAAGGAATTTATGAATCATAAATTATGGACAATTGGGAAAAAAACCCCAACTCCTTGAAAAGCCTTTGCCTCTGTCAGGGACTTACTAAAGACTTGTTTCTTGGGATTATATGGGTAACTATCTGCATTATCACAGAATTTAAGGATTCTCTACTGGATAATTAAAGATCCTGCTGAGAAACTTGTTCTGTCTATCATATAGTTGAAAAGCTTTTAAACCTACAGCCTTTTAAAAAATATGAGGAAAAAAGCTGTTCTGTATGTATGTAAAGGATTAGGGAAATCTTGCACTGGGTTACAAAGGCCTCTTAACTGCATATCCAGCTGAAGGCACCAGTGCTTGAATGAGCAGCAATGCTCCAAGCACACTGGTGGTGTTTAAATATACAGGGTTTGCTTTCACTTCTGGAGAAACTAAAACAATCCAAATTTATAATCAAAAGCTTACATAGTAGACAAATAGTGGTAGATTCAAGTTGTCATAAGAAATGAGACAGTTTTGAGGCCATATATCCTAAAGACTAAAGCTAAAATCATGATCCATAACTACTGACACTACTGAGAGCGCTGATCTTGCATGGGACAATAATGTTGCTGTGGACAGTATACCAAAGCAGTTTCGTTTATTCTTTTCTAGTTTTTAATTTCTCACACATTGTTTTTAAATTCATATTTTGCCATGTGAAATATCTTGTCTTTTAGTAAATGAAAGCTGAAAAACATGGCAAACTTTGCCTTAATTCTAAGAACATATTCTCCAGATCAAAATCATATGATTTGAGGGTCATTTTTATTCCTTAACCATTACTCGTGGTCATTGAACCAGTCACAAGTGACAGCAGCTCTCTGCTGCTCACAGTACCTAAAGTGGTGAGAAAGCTGACACAGCACATAAGCTGTGGCTTGGATTGCTTAGAAAAGGGGATCTTTCATGCTTAGCAATCCTCATTTGTGCAGGGAAAGGACAGTTTGACTAACCACAAAAAACAAAACAACTATTGAGTAATGTGCAGTCTTCATTTTAGTGCTCCCCTGTCTCATTTTAACATGGATTTTTTTTCAGTTTTTCCATTAAGTTTTTTCTTACCTCACTTATTTAATTATTTTGCTAAAGAATTAATCACACAGTAGATAACGTAAGGGATGGTTCTGTTATTTCAGTGGAATATATTCCCACAAAGGCCTCTGGGGCCACAGAAAGGACCACAACAAGAAACACAGACAATCCTTCATGATTTACTTCCTACAAAGCACACCTTGTGCCATGTGGCCTCATCCTGCAGGAGCTGTCCATAAAAGCAACTTTTGTCTAAGATAAAATCTACTTTTTGGAAAAAACCCCACTGTAAAATAACTGAGAGAAAGCATGAAGTGGGCCTTTCACTGAGTGTTTTTACCTTCCATTTGTGATGTATGGTAACTGTATGACTAAGAAAAAATATACTTTTTTTAAATTTAAAAAAATGTACCTGTACCAAGGGTTTTATACCATGTTTGAATTCCAAAGATGAAAGACATTCAGAACAACATATACACCTCTCAAACTGCATTTGGCTAAATTAATCACAAAAGTAGCTTTAGAGTGTCTGGGGCCAATACAAAACAGGAAAAGTATTTCCTTCCTCCAGCTCCCCAGAGCTGGCTTTCTTCATGGGACAACATTTATTTCATAGGGCTGGGTGTGGAAGCAGCTCTCCTGCTCTCAGCAACACCACGTAGCCATCCTGACCCAAAATCCATTGTGAAAGAGAAAAAAAAATGGAAAAAAAAATGCAGAGCATGCACATTCACCCTGTCCACCAGTGAAGGAGGATAAGGGAATGATGACTTCCACTGGGCTCTAGTTGCTAGAAACAATTTAAATGTTCAAGTTTTTCTGTCCCTTACTACGGAAATTAGCCCTCAGATAGAGCCACTGAGGAGTGACACGTGGGACAACTGGACTATGCAATGGGATTAATGAAATATTTGTTATTCCCCTTGGATTTGACTCCAGCAAGTCCTTCAGTCTGAACAAACAAGTCAGTCTGAAGGCAGGCAGAGAAGTCTAAGGCAATTGAAGACATAAGTAGAAAGCACACTGTTTAAACTGGACTCCTTAGAGACTCCACTTTTATTTCTCTTCCCTAAACACCTCTCTTGGCCTGAAAAGAAATTCATCTTGCTAAAGAATCAAGAGTCTGTAAGTACAAAAAGAAACATAGAGGCTTAAAGTAAAACTATAAAATAGAAATGTTAACAGCACTGAGTTTCAAAGAGATAGATGCTAAAAAGAAATATTTACTTGTTGGTCCTGACTAGGATTTTACCTGAGAGGGAGGTTTGGGACTGAGGAAAGAGGATTTCCTGTTCTGAGAGGAGCCTTTGCCCGTCTCAGTCACACAAGCAAGAAGACACAGTTATTATCTGCAAGAGTTGACAGCCCTGATCTGGCTGTTACTGGTGCAGCAGAGGCCTGGAAAGCAAAACACTTCTGCTGCCTCAGCTCCTGACCACAAGGAGTAAAAAAGAAAACAATTTTTGCCTTAGTTTTGTTCTTGGACATAATCAGGACCTAATTCCATTTAAAAACCATCAGGTCTAAAGAGCCCTTTATAAAGGACTGTGAGGCAAATGTAACACTGAAAACCAACCGCACTCACCTGTTGTCCTAGGGAGGCATACAGCTTCCTGAAAGAAGTACAGACAGAAGGGCTCAAATGGGTAGTTTAGTCTAAATTCATTGCAGAAGTGAAGAAGCCATTTTAACCTTTCCAGAAAACAGAAACAGTCAGTTCATATGAGTTTTGGACTGAGCATTAATTTCAAAAGCAAAATGTTCACAACCAGCCTTCTGCAAACAATGTGCAGAACCAGCAATTTCACAGACAGAACTAAAAGAGTCCCACAGTACAGGAGGGCCACTGTCACCACAGTGACAAACTGAACACAGTTACACCAAGGGAGCCCAGACAAGGCTTCGAGCTGTTCTATGATCCAATCAGCACAAATTAAATAATATTACAGTTCCCATTTTTTTTACTAGTTAACACTGACCTATTCTTTTGAGGAAGAAGCAAATTGTCTAACATGTGGATCAAAAAATGTGGGTTATCTATGTTCAACAGCTGTCTCTGTTGATAGAGTCTTACAGTAAAAATATTTATTTTTTTAGTATGAGTAATCCCATTTTTGTTTTTAATTAATTTTCCAAGTATTCTAATTGTATCATAAAGGGGGTGGCAAACAACCTGTGCGGACAGCAGTTTAATCCATTAAATAAAAGGCAACAGGCTTGTTTTTTCAAAGCTCTGACTCATAGAAACAACACAAGCAGCAAAAAAGGTAAGAGGCAAAAAAGGTGAGAGGCAAAAATAAAAAATATAGGGTTAGATCACCCAGACACTTCAACTGAAACACTTGGAGATACATCAGATCATAATCACACTGCAATTACACAGCAGTTTAGGTGTAGATACAACTGCTTTTACAATTCTCTGCAAAAGAAGAAGGAATTGGCAGTAATTCTTCTCCTGAAACAGCAAACCATATTTTCTTTCTGGCAAGCAGCTGAATTATTAATGTTTGTAAAGTATGTCAAGATCTATCAATAGAAAGTTTAGCAGGAACAGAAAACACATCACCACCCATGTGTTACAGAGACCTCCCTTAACTTCACTCCTTTGAAATCCAGCTTGAATTAAGAGCTACATAAAACTTTGATGTAAAGCAAATAATTGTTCTGCTTAAAATACAAGCTGGTTTTGTGCTTTGAAGATGTGTGACAGTAAAGAGAGGGAAGTCACAAATGATTTCCATGGGAAACATATGATTCCACTGCACTCCTATCATTGCTCAGACATCTACTCCTGGGTCTTCTGATTACACTGTGAAAGGATGTGAAACCTCAGAAGTATTATTTCTTGTATATTTTTACATGTCAAGAGCACAATGAATTTGCTTGCTCCCAGGGGCAAATCATAGAGCAAGCTTATTGCTAGAATCAGAATGCACTAAACTCAGGTTTTGATCTATTAAAATAGACTATTTACAGCAAAGGTTTCCTTTTTGAAGGAACTTCCCTTCTAAAATATCAAAATTTTTTGCACTTGTAGGGTTTGATGGTACCTATATGCTTACATGATGTTGCACGGTGCACTTATTGTGGTTTTGGTACTAAAGTGCAAAAGCTGATCTAGGAGGATAACCCATTTTCCTTTGAACACATAGGTTTTCACCAGAGAGAACCACCACATTCCCCATTTGCAGAGGCACAGATATTTTTGGGAGTTAAAAACAATTTTATTTCTGATGCTGTAGAAACAAACTGAGTGAAAAATAACTTCCATTCACCAAACGGCAGACGAAATGCCTAACTTTAGCAGATGACAGGTAAGGAAATTTATTCTTACAGCTCTGTAGGCAGACAGAATAGGATTTTACATACCTCACTGGATTTTGTCCTGTTCTAGTTCATTTTACACCACTCGCCTCTCAAAGTGTCTGAACATCTTCGCTACATCTTCTTGCTCAGAGCCTCTTGGCAATACACAGCCATTCCACAGCTGCTGCCTGCCATCCCTGCCTTTCTGGCAAGTGTCTGCATCATGTAAAAATGACTTTTGGCCCAAAATACCATTTCTACAAAACCAATTTTTAATCAAAATTTCATTTGAGAATCTTTTCTTATCCTAGAATCTGAAGTTTCTTGAAACTAATATTGCGCATATATTTATGACTCATTAAATACTGACCTTCCCTTTAAGTTGGTCTGGTGTGGTTTGAATTTTTAAGCCTCTCTTAGGAAAAAAAGTGACTTCTCTGAAAGAGTGCAAACAAGAGGTAGGGGTTCATTCTAGACTACATGCAAAGTGAAAGAGTGCATTAGTTCTTTTCAAGGGCAAAAATAGAGATCATGTGAGCAATGTGCCAACTTTCCATAAATAGCCAGTGGACAGTGATTTAAGTTCCTAATTGCATTTCTGTTTTTCCAAGGACAGGGGAAAGAGAAGGACTTCAAGGAAATGAAACTCCCCAAGTACAAGTATCAGCATAATTACGTTTGCAATATCTGTGCTGAAAAACATGAGTTTTTCTTTCTAAGGACAGAAAGAACATGTTCTAGCAAGTGACCCTGAGGTAAAGGGCACCAGATGAATTTTCTGGTTCACAAAGAATTAATGTTTTGGAGTTGAAAGATCCTCACACAAAAGGCACAGTAGGCTCTCCTGATGCTGGATAGGCACTGGAGCAGGCTGTTCAGTGGCTAATGCATCCTTGCTATTCCCAGCCTTGGAAATAGCAGATGAATCTGCTCTCCAGCACCTTCTTCCTCATCACTGGCTGCATGGAAGACATTTATTTCATGGCTGAGGTGAAGCTCATTGTGTAAATTAAGCATAGACCTGGTACACTGCAGATGGTGTTTTACCTTGCTGACCTCATAACCACATCTTTTCAACGTGCATAGAAATGTTTTACTGTACCCTGCATCTCTCTTTAAGGGCGTATTTCCACTATCTGTCAGTAAATTAGTATTCAAAGCCTAACAAAATAAAGTCAAAACTACTGATTTTCCTTCAAAATTAGCTTAATCTTTTCCAGTTATAGATACACTAAGACAGGACTGAGCCTGTGTCACACTGTGTTTAGAGGTGCAGTGTTACCAGGGAGGATGAAGGGGAAAGTGGGGATGGTGTGGGCAGGAGCTCTGAGACATTTCTTAACAAATCCCTTTAAAATCCCATAAGCTCCACTTATGTGGAAGCTCAGGGGAGGAAAAAGCTCAAGCTTGGATATCAAGCTGATGATGTCAAGCAGGTCTGAATTTCAAAGTAACCTTTAAAGGTGGCTGACTCTCAGTTCATAGAGAGCCTTTGTATTAACTCTGTTTGAGGCAGGGCAACTGAAATTTCTACCTTGTTGGTAGTTTTTAGGTAGAAGTTACCAGAATCCAACAATTTTCTGTTGTTTTTCTGCAAAGGGTGATGAACAACAACAACAACCTGTTCTCAAAACATAAGAGCTTCTTTTACAATGTTGGTTATTACAGAAAATTTTTCTTGTGCCCACTCCTACACCTCAGCCAGTGAACAGGACCCAGACTGTTTAGAAAACTCAGATTTTTCACTTGCAGTCTCTCAACTTAAACTGTAGAGTTTTCCTGGCTTTTGTTTAACTCAGGAAACAGAGCCAATAAGGAGCACTGATACAGGCAAAGGGAGAACTCATTATTTGAGCTGAATTGCCACAAAACTTAAATAATTCTAGTGATTGAAAAGAAACTTCTAGAAAAGAAATTTGAACTTGCAAAAAATTTTTAAATCCTAGCAAGCAGACTATAACTATTTTACCTCAAAGCAAAAAATTGCTTCCTACTTAAGGTGATACATTATTGTGTTCTGCAAAAGCAGTTTTGTGGCTTGATAATCAGAATTCAGGTTTGTGATATGTGATGCAATTCAAAATATGTATCAGTAGCAATAAACCTGTCTGACAGTAGAAAACATACACTTCCTGACCCTGTGAGAAGTTGTAGTCTGCAGTCAGAAAAGTGGACTGTTTCTCTGTGATCAGCTGTAATTGTCATCCTGATAAAACTTCACCAGTAAGACAAGCAAGGATTTTAGTTCTTCTCATTCCTAAAGGTAATAGCCTATGCAGGGAACCTGTGTAAAATGCTTGATGCAATAGTTTAAAATGAAAGTTTACTTAAAAAAAAAAAACGTTTAGGCCTCCAATCAGCAGACATACCACATTTGTGGTGTTCAACTTTTAAGTTTATATCCTTCTCATTCTCTAACATTTTCAGAATCCAAAAATGAAGTCGAGCGGTAAAGGCAATATTTTTTTTATCTTTGAAATGCTGGAAGATCCTGTACAGACTTTTCTCCATTTTCATTAAACACTGTTTAATGTGTTTACATCACATCTAAGTGAAGTGATTTCAGTGCTTACACCAAAGAGTGTTTGATTTTGCAGAACCACTGGCATGTACAGTTTGAGTAACAGATGTTTCACACAGAAGAATAAAGCTAAAGCAGGTTAAAGCAAGGCACATCTCCATCCAGAATCACAGTGTGTGTTGGTAAGGGACTTTCTTACAAGGAGATAAAAAGGCTGTCACCACATAGGAATTTCACAAGCACCTTTGCTAAAAGAATCTGAGACAACTGCAAGGTACTGAAAAATAATTACCAGTGTTTCTGTCTAATAGAAGGACCTGTTTGAAGTGTTTGAAGCTTCCAACCAAATTTCAATGCTTAAGGAATTTCTCAAGGAGCAAACACAGCAGTTTTGAGAACACAGTTGTAGATTTTTTTCCCCATTAAAAAAAGATAAAGGTACAATGTCAAATGTCCTCCATCAGCTTCTCAGAGCCTAAAGCAGGGAGATGTTCAGCACAGCTGTGGCAGGGCTCCAGCAGTGGTAGGAGGAAAGCTTTGTCCTGCCTGCCAAGAATGTCAGCGATGGAGAGCAGCAAGCTGAACTTTGCCTTACATAGTGGCTGACAAGGCCAGAGGTCTGTACAGCTTTCATATTTTCATTTGGCTTTACTTGCTTACAGAACTGTTAACTCTGTGGGAATCCAGGGGAAAAAAGTTACTCACTTCATTGTAAGTAACTACTTCGTACTGTGCTAAGCCTGTAGTCAGAGGTCAGCTTTCACTCTGGTACCCAGCTACTACAGAATTCTTTTAACATACCTTCTCAAAAAGACTTCCCACACACACCACATATTGCCTGATAGCGTGGATTTATTAATCTCTTAACTTAAAGAGCCCTGATTTGCCAGAAACACACAAGAGAAAACCCCACATAACATGTCCCACATTTGTATTCTTTTGTTGAAATTTTTAATCTTGCTCATGAACAGCTGAGGGAACATGGGAGCCCCCAAACCTTCAACAGCCATTTTCTTGTTACCTTTACCAAAGGACAACTTAGGCATTTTTGGAAGAGTTTTATTTTGTTAAAAATTTCTTGGTTTGTTGCTATTCTGGTGCCTTGACGTGACATAACACTCATTCTTTCCATTTCACTTTCATAAACATTTTACCTCTATAAAATACAAATGAGTGGGCCAGGGATATTGCAGTAAGGAAGTCTTGGTGGGAATTTGGTTTAAATCACAGAACAGCTTCAAACAAAATACACAGATTTTCCTCTTCACTGTAGTAAAGAAAAACAAGCAAGTAAGTTGTTTGGGGTCTGACATTTCATAATATTTTAATGTTCTAATTTGCAGAGTTACTCTTGTTTAGACGTCACTTTGCATAAGGCTCAGTATTTTGTCTTTCCCAAAATATATTTTGGAGTGTGTTCTTTTGTTGTTAATTTTTGTTGCTTTTGCCAAGAACATCCAAGTGCTTGAGGCTGAGACCCATGTGTTTGGGATGTTTTTCACCTAGCCAAAAATCTCTTTTCCCTAAGCTCAGTCAGTGAATCAATATCTAGTTCCACTGACTAATGGACACTTCACATTAGCTCTAGATCATGGACTGAAGCTGCAAAGGCATTTTGGTGCCTGACTCCCACATGAACAATAGGAATCACTCCCTCCACTGAGAACTGTGCTGATTATTTTTCACTTTTTTTCACTGAGCACTGCACTATCAGGTCAGATTCTTTCCACCTCTCATTCCCAGCCCCTCCCTGCAAAGGAAATATCATGAAATGTTTTTCCAGAGGAACATGTTTGATTTCACAGATACTGGAAGTCGCCCACACAGGCTCTTTTCTTCTACATGCAAGGAATGGGGTGAACATGCCAAGGGGCATCAGATGTGCTTTACCCTATTTCCTGCCTGAAAACTGTGAAGGAACCACAAAAGCTGAGTTATGGAACAAGCAGGCTACTGCAGCAAGGAGGCCAAAGGGTTTTCCCACAGTGCAACACCAAATCAGGATTCTTCCCAAGGAAGGTTCTTCACCTGCTATGAGCCACTAACCACTGAGATGGCAGGACAGGGGGGAGAGGGCATCTGTGCAGTGTTCAGTGTGAATAAAGAAAGGGGATTGAAACTCCTCAAGTTTCTATCATGTGAGTTTTGTTTCCTTTTTAGGTCTGATCAGGATATTTATGGCAAAGGCAAGAACACTGCTGCTCATGAAGCTGTATTTCTCCCATACAGAGTGAATATGAGTGGTGCACCCCTGACTGCAGATTAAACAAGAGCTTCTCATACACACCCTGCATTTTAAGGCAGTTGAATCCTAGCTTTCTCATTATACTAATGTTCACAGTTACAGTGTCAATTCAAAGTTCCAGCCTTACAGCTGACCTCTGACCATTGTATTTTTTTCTTGACAATGCCAAATGAGTAACTGCAAGCAGAACCCCAATCCTAAAAAGACATACAAGTTGGTATTTGTAGCCTTGAGAAGATTGCTAACCCTCCTACCTGCATGCAAAGTTAGTAAAATTAATATGGTTCAGAGTTGACCCTGCCATGGTTATATTTCATGGATTTCAGCTATCTTTAATTCAAGTTAAATGTCTCACAAGAATTAAAATTTGTTAAAGAGCCCCACAGAGAATTCTATTGAGCAGGAACACCTTTAGAGATCACTGCATCCATTTGACTGAGTTCTCTCACTATATTGTATAATCCAATGTTTTCCCATACTTACTAATGAGTGATGCATTAATGGAATTACTATATAACCACAGATAAAGGAAGAAAGGAAAACCATTACTAAGAAACATGTGATACCATGAGTCTTAAAATACTCTTGAGATAGGTCTGCACTACTTGCTGGCTAAGAAACTGCTGAATCATGCCCTTAGACTCATACCAAAAATAGCATTGCATTTGGCAAAGCACATACAAGCTATTAATGTTCCCTATTGTTCCAACCTGCTGATTAGCTGCTGGTCACAAAGGATGAAAAAGCAATCTCCTACCTTTTCTGTCTCCTTGAGAGAAAGAGAATAGCAAATATGTTTTCTCCTGCAGTAGTTCTCCCTTTCACAATATCAGCTTTTAAGAGAAAATTCCCAAAACCTTTTCAAAGCATTCTGTGAGCCCTCTGCAGTTAACACACCTCAGAACAGGTGTGCCTTCTTACCTAGAATTGATGAGTAGCAGATGTCACTCATGTCCCAGCTGTACTCCTCCCTGGTGAGACTGATTTTCTCAGTACATGATCTGTAGGTTATTTCTTAGAACTAAGGGGAGAAAAGAACATTTCTTGGTCATTTAAAGACTGTATTAATATGAGGAAAGTGATTCTCTCTGAGATCTAGGAAAAAGTGACTGCTTAATGCCCTTAATGAGGAGGGAAAGGTTTTAAAAAGTTGAGTTGAAAAGCTCCAGCTGGAGTTAATTATGTTCTCTAAGAGGCTTTGTAATTACTGTTTCCTGGCCGTCAGCATCACGTAGGTGAAAGGACAGACAAGAGCTGCCTTCTGAGTCTCTCTGTGTGCCTCATTACCTTCTCCCTCATTCCTTGTGGCCTGGTGTGACAGAGCCCTAGACTGAAGTCCTGGGTTTATCAGCAGCAAGGGTGCCATGCAGGCTGCTGGGCTGGACTTGGACACGTCTGTCTGAGGTGGCTGGACGCCCCTCTTCCAGCAGCACAAGTGCCACCCTCTTTCCAGCCCCTGTGCCAGTGTGCAGGGCCTCTCGCTTTGGCCCCGTTGTACCACAGCTGCTGCCAGCCTCACCCTGGCAGTGTTAAGGATAGGAACAGAGATAAGGGAAGGAATAAGTCAGGTAGAGCAACCTCTCATCAGAAGTGCCAGGGGACAGGCAATGCAAAATTGTAGAGGGAAGACTAAGAAGGGAAGACATATTTTCTCTGCTCAGTGTGGGAGTGTTACTTCCCACCTCTCTGGCTGACTTAAACTCTCTGCAGTGGCCAGCTGCCATCCACATAGTATGTGACTATTTAAAACATCTTGGTGTTTTTAAGAGAAACAGAACGTGTATTACCCTTTAACCATCTGCTCTGTTACCTTTACCCAAGAATTTGAGTATCACATAAAGAAATGTTCTCATGCCTTTTTTAATATGAGAGGGGTAAGAAAAACATCTGTGGTGCCACAGCAACTTGAAGCTGCAGTTCTTGCATTTTGTAAATTTTCTTGCAAATAAAATCCATCTTTAAAAAGCAAAATAATCTCTAGGCAGGAACAGTGGGTGGCCCAGCTCCCAGTCTCTGTGGAGGGCAGTTCACTCAGAAAGCACAGGGTGGTGTTTCCAGAGTTTCCTTTACGGAACTTGTGGGAGGCTGGGCACATGGGGTCTGTTGAAGAGACAGGCTGAGTTAATTTGCTGCTTTAGCAAAGCCGCTGTATTCACATGGCATAGGGGTTATAGGTACTCTGTGCCACATATTTCTGCTACACAGAATGAACCCTCAACACATGATAATCACAGTTAACTTTGTGGTATGTATTTCTCACAAGTTCATGAGTAACTTATTGAACTCTTCAGCACAGCTCTAACTAGGTAATTCCTCTTGGTCTCCGCTTGATAGACTGCTCTTTTTCCTGAAATCCCCAAACATGTTTTGCTTCATGATCCTAGTCTTTTAGATTTCAACAGCAAGTAACTGAGACATCCAGACTTGAGAAATGGTGATCCCCTGCAGTCACTGAGCCTGAGACACAACCAACCTGTAATAATTAGCTTTCAGTCAGTGTCAGTAGGATGGTACACAACTGCCTTAGTCCAGGTGACTTCAGAGGCAATTTACTGCAGAGGACCAAGTGATGCTTCGGAGTAAGGGACTAGGGAAAGGTGGGAATGTTCATGGAATAAACTGAAGGTCTGAAGGGTGCAGCGATTTAAATGACTAAAAGAGAGGTAATCCCATGAAACTAGTAATCCTTAATCTGCAGCATGTCCTGTGTCACACACTCCTGCTGGGCTGCTGCACTTCCTTCTTCCTTTTGTCATCCCAGTCTCCCATGCCTCTCTTTTTATCAGTCTTACTTTGCTTCTCTGTGAAACAGTCAGAACTGTCTTGCTCACTTCAAACTAATGCTTGTACTTCATCCTACAGAACTGGCTTACTTTCCCCATCCTGTTGTTCTGTTATTGTAACCAAACTTCTGGCATAATTTATTTAGCATGATGTAACTTAAGAATCACTGAGTCATCCTTAAGCACATCTAATAATGCCTTGTATCACTTCCTCAGGATGGTCTTGAGAAACTGGTCTTTCCCTTTTTATTAACAATGTCATTCGCAGATATAAGCAAAGTTAACCGAATAAAAATGCACTGTAGGAATTGATACAGTACAATTGATACTGACTGAAGTGAGATACTGAAGTGAGATATTCCTCACTATTTTATTGCTTAAACTTTTACTCAGTAACAGTTTCACAAGCAGCAATATATAATGACTAAATCATTTTTAATGTATCTAACAAGAAGCAGGAAAACATACTAATAGCCTCCTATTCTGAAGTATTAGCAAGGAGGATTAGAGTTTTAATTTTTTGTTACTGATTCTGTCTTTTAGTAAAGAGAATTAGAAGACCAAAATGGTAATAATCATTCTCTGAGTATGTATTTTTGGTAATTCAGTACAGCATTTGTTTGTTGTGCTCTCCCAGTGTGAAGGTTCTTGGAATTTATAATAGTGTATGGAGATCTCCACAGAATTACCTCAAGTGATGCTGAAGTATGATCCCAAGAAATGCTGCACATCTTAAGTGAACTACAGAAATAAAAGTTGCTGTTGCCTGGGCCACCACGTTTGGCACTAGGTCACAAGGGTAGTCCATGAAAACCACTGAGAATCCTGCTAGGTGCCCCCAGCTGGCTGCCCTCTTTATCCCTCTTTTCTGGTGTTAAATTTGTCAACGCACACAAAGATATCTTCAGCAAATATGTGACGCACTGGAAATGTATAGGCTGAGAAATCAGCACCTATCCTGACCACACAGGCACAACTTCCATGGCGTGAGCTCTGTGGATGTGGAGGAATGTGACGAGTGTTGAGGAGAATGCTGACCCGTGCTTCAAATCCTTTGTGACATTTGAGAGGATTTGCCAGAAAGTGCTGAGGTTACTCACATGATCTTCTAGCACTTCTGTCTCCATGCTCCGATACTGATCTAACCTCTGTCCTCTGTGACCAAGTGGGAAATGCCAACTAGACAGTGGAGGCACATGAAAAAGAAGTACAAAATCAGCCTGAAGTTACAGCTTTCTGCCAAACATCCAGCTATCAGCCTTGGTCTCTTCTCTTTGCTCTGTTCCATTTAGATAAGACAACATTTAGATTTTATCACAGCTAAGCAGATAAAATGAAACTGTACATTCCTATATAGCCCTGAACTTCAACTGGTAACTTGTACTAAAAATCCAAATAAGCCATGTTACCATTTTCTTACTGAAAATTTGCTCTCTGTTAGCAAGCAGAACTGGATAAGAATTCATTATTTGTAGAGGGAGCACATACCTAAGCAATCACCTTAAGAAAAGGACAATCTCTCTTCTTTTCTAATCCGGTTGCCTTTGGTGTGAAACCAAACACTAGGCCTCCTCAGGTCTGATTCTGCTGTTCACAAAGTCTGTTCCTCCTTGTGTCCACACAGTCACAAAAAAAATAAAGAAAATAGAGGAAACAAACAGTGGGAGAACAGTTTCTTTTCCCTCTTTTGGCTAAGATGAGCCTAATGACACAGATTCAGGGGAAGGAATTAAAGGTGATGAGATGTGTTTTGTTATTTTGTAGCTACTGTGAATTTTGCACAGAGGCTGTTGGCATCTGCCAGCATCAGGCATTAATCAGAACAAAAAAAAAAGAAAACAGAAAAGACAAAGCATGACTATTTTTTTGACAACTGAAAATCCCTGACAAGGCTATCCTTGGATAGTAAAGGCATTAAAATTATAGTTAAAGCTCCTTGATGGATGCAAGACAAAAATGGCTTTATAGTAAGATATAAGAGAAACTTTGTCTTAAAATGAAGTAAATAGAGGCTTCCCAACACATACAAAGTTCAAAGTTGGTTTTTTTTTGCATTCCTTTGATGGGCATATACTCCCAGTGCTATTTTGTGCATTTCTCTCCAAGGCTGTTTGTATTCCAAGTGCCTCACTGTGTGCAGGGTTGTAGGAGATTTTCATAGCATCCATTCACTCCACAGAGAACTTGAGACTATGCTACTGAAATTTGCAGGGGGTTTGTGCAAAGAAGCTGTGTCTGTGCTTAGACAGCCACTAAGGAAGCTCCACAGCCTGGATGGGCTGCTTGGTGTCTCTTTGGTCCCCAGCTGGGTCACAGTTTGCTCCCACCAGGCATGGCTAAACAATGGCAAGGTCAGTACAGGATGACAGGGAATAGTATATTGTACTCAAGCAAATAAAGACAAAACTGTCCCAAAGAATGAATTCTTTATCTTGTTTGGTTATCTTTAGAAGATAAATGGACTGCAGCACACTTCATACTGTAAACAGTAACTTTGACTGGCCTTACTCCAATAGCAGCTGAACAAATTTTTTTTTTTTTTTTCTTTTTTTTCACAAAATATTTCTAACGTGGACATCTCCTCCTCCCTCTTTCCCAGCTGGACAGACCACATATTTGTATAACTCCCTGTCCGTTCTTACATGTGATGTGGTTGGCCAGTGGAAGGAATCTCCCAGAAATTAAGGAATTCATACATGGTATTTACTTTTTAAACAGCCTGAGAACCAAACTGTGCCTTTCTAGAAGCAGGCCCAGAAAATACACAGTGCCAATTCCCCAAGTTAAGAGCTGCAGCTGTTACCTAAATCAGCACGGTATCAACAGCTGAAGGAGCTCAAAGAAGGAGGCTGGACAGGAGATGTACACATAAAATGCAGGCAGGCTCTGCACAGGAATATTATGTAAGCATTTCTGAAAAACAGTGAAGATTTGCTGTATTAGTGCTTGTGGTAATTGTGAAGTTTTGGCAGTACTAAAAAAATACCCTTAAATTCTTGAAAAAGCTTTCCAAACATTTTACTAATCCTGTAGAACTACTTTTAAGAGCAAATCCAGAAATTGCTTATAAACTGAAGGCGAACAGTAAGACTAGTCCACTGCCTCAGCAGCAATACTAGAGGAAACACTGAACTGGAAGAACTGCAGAAATACATTTCATGCAATTGGAGAAAAACAGAGCTGGGAAAGTATTGTACCAGCTCTTGAAGATTCAGGATTGGAAACTCCGCAACTTGCAGAGTTTCAAGTATGCTGTAATATGAATTTAGCTAATGCTTGTCTTCTAGAGCAAGATGACACATTATTTCCACCCCCTTTTACACAGGCAGGTATGGTTAGCACATCACCTCAGTCTCTAAATGTCCTGAATTCTTTCACTCATTTCACAGAATTACAGAACAGATAAGGCTGGAAGGGACCTCCGGAAGTCACTTAGTCCAAACTCCTTGCCCAAGCAGGGCTCCCTAGAGCGCTTTACTCAGCACTTCCTAGAGCTCTGACTGCAGCTGTTACACTGTTCTGGCTTCTCTCTGGTTATCACTGCTGTTCAAGACAGATACAAAGGAAAAATTGGATGCAAGTCTCATTTTTTTTTCAATTTCAAAGAAAACAGCATCCTGTATGATTCAACTAATGAAGCATACATGCTACAGATTCCATTTCCATTCATCTTTTCACATGTACCTATATTTTCTCTTTATTATATGAGGTTATATGCTATAACCTTACAATTACTTTCTACAACAGTGGATACGCATTCCCTACCCAGTATTTGGGGAGTCAGTTGGTTGTGCCTAAAAGTAGGGCCTTGCATTGAATTTCATCTTATTTTTTTCTGGACTACTTCATCAGTTTGTTACCATGTGGTGTTGGCAATAGACATACTGACATTTCAGACAAAACATATTTTTACCCACTTTCTTCCAAGGACACAGAACTTACTCGATCACACTGCTCTCTGCCACCTCCTTCACGTCCTGACAAACAGCTTTTGAACCACTTGGTTAATTCCATCTAAGTGTGATGAAAGAGAAAGGTCTCAAAGTTTGATTTCAGCAGGTGGGCAGAGGAGAACCCTGCGACTATTTGGGCTCCCCAAGGTCTTCGGCAGAGCATAGGCCTGGCAGGCGCTGTTTGTCCTGTCAGCTGGTCCATCCCTCCTCCGGAGCGCTCACGGGCCCGTGCACACGTGGCACTCCCCAGGATGGGAGCACAGGCCCCACTTTGCTCTGTGGAACTCCCCAGGATCAGGATCAGAGCACGGGCCCTGCTTTGCTCTGTGGCACTCCCGAGGATCGGAGCACGGGCCCTGCTTTGCTCCGTGGCACTCCCCAGGATAGGAGCACGGGCCCTGCTCTGCTCTGCCCCTACGCCAGGGGAGGGGCAGCGCTGCGGGACCACCCCGCGGAAGGGACAGGATGACACAAGACAGGGGTAGGAGCTACAGCTACTGCAGCTGGCACGGGCCAAGGACACGCACAGAGAGAAAAACCCACGCTTCACTGGTGGTGCTGCTCAAGGCAGGACTCACCGTCAGAGTCCGGTGGCACTGGGATGAGGATATCCTGTTATATTGTCTCCCTCCTGACTGACATGAACAATGACTTACCATGAAAAAGTTGGGATGTTTTCTGAGCCGCTCTTTAACACATGTTTGGCTGCTGTGGGTGGGGTTTTTTGATCTTAATGAGTTATGCTTAGGTATCTACTGTACCTTCTCTTTCCCTTATCTGCCTCAGATTTTCTAAATGTAAGTAACTTCCCTTACATTTTACAAAGGATTAAGAACTATTAACTCTGCATGTGTGAAAACAGATTGTTCCATCACCCTATACCAAGAGTAAAAAGCACACAGTTGCATGCTTTCCTTGTGACCACAAGGGAAATAAAGTTTAACTAGAAAAAAATATTGACCCACACAAGGACAAGCTGAAGTATTTGAAAAAGCATTATTGAGCAGCATGCACTTTGTCCATACTCCCTGCAAGCCTTTAAGCAAATATCCTTGTTCAGTTTTTCTGCCCTTCAGAGGGGCAAAATAGTGTCTTTTTAAAAGCAGAAGCTAAAGGCATAGTCTTATTCCAGGAATAAAGTACTTTTTATTACACCATGCAGTTAAAGCACACACAAGAAGGAAAGAGAATGTGAAACTACAGAGGGAAAGACAAAAAAGGACTACTACTCTAACACTTACTACTGACTTCTCTAGTACTAAGCACTTGAGAAAGACATGAATGCAGAGTAAAGCACAACATATTTCTGGAGAACCTGAATGTAGGCCAGCCTTGAGGCAGATAGAAAGGCACTACCACCTCCAGAGTGCTAGACTCAGAAAAGCTACACCCACTAGTTGCACTCTTCCCTAGCAGAAACAGTCTTTACTCTGATTCCTAGGACATCCACCATGTACTTCATAGAAACAAATATGGAAGTGACTGTAGTATTTTAAAATTACTAGATATGAACCTACTTACTCCTTTGGAATTTCTGAGTTAGATTCTCACCAAAGAAACAAAACAGTTTAAAGTGAAGGATCTGAGTTCACTGCTTTTCCTTTAAGATGATTCAACTTTCATACCCCATTACCAGTGCTCACTTTAAAAAAATGCTTTGAAAACAAAAGCAGTTAAATATTTCAGAGGAAAAGAACACAATACAGAATATACAATATACAATATACCTTGCCCTCCACAGGCAGGGCTGATATCTCAACTACCTAGTAAGTCAAGTAGTGCAACAAGCAAACAGGAGTAGGTATCTCTAATCATTTTACCTTTGGTTGCTGAGCAGTGAATTCCTCAGGGGCTTAAACTCAGAACTTTGCAAAATGTTTACAACTGAGTAAAAAAAAAAATAGCAGTGAAAACCATCAAATAGTAAATTGTGAAGGGACTTCTTCAGTTTAAAGTATATTCTTTATCTATTAAATACACAATACCATTCACAAATCTTTTTCTCTGTACTTTTATATTTACAGGGGTGGATATGTGTACCTACATTTTCAAGTCAGTATTCTAACACTTGTCTTAATTTGTAAGTGGCAGTGAAGAAGGCAAACATTAACAACTGGGGACAAACCATAAAGGTCTGTTTCTAGGAAACTCTTAGTTCAAAGAGGAATCAGTTCAGAGAGCTCCTAGTGAACCAATGCAACATCCTTGTAAAGGTCGATCCTTTGTGTAAACATATCCTAAATACACAAAACCAGGAGCAGTCCTATATGAAACATTCTGGGTTTAGTATTGAAAAGTACTTGACTACTAAACCTTGACCACACCTGTCCCCAGAGCTCTCACCTACAGGTTGCTGCTCCAGAAGGCCATCATCTCAAATTCAGTTTGGTAAAGATACATGGGAAAATAAATTAATTTGCTTTCTGTTGCTCAGCAGGCCAAGACACAGAACTCTTCTATTGCCAATGCAAGATAAAGGCTGAGGTTGCAAGACCTTCATCTATTGTGTCTTAACACTGTGGATGATAAATAAAAATCAATTCACCCAAGAGTAACAAGATCATTGAAAGATCTTGACATTTGTTATTTGCTTCCTCCTCAAAGCTCTTTGTTTCTGCTTCATGGCAGTTCCAACCCATCATACAAAAAAGCTTTCTGCACAGGATCCATGCTAAGTGTAGCATACCCAGATACCCACACACTGAAAAATACAGGACAAATAAGTTTTTATGCAAATTTATTAATTAGCTTTAACAATAGTAATACATAAATCAATACTATGTCCAGCATAAGGTTGTATAATAAAATATTCTGGTAAGATTGATTTCTAGTGCGTACATTTTTAAGGGCAGTTTTCATCCAATTTGGACATTTTTTTAAAAAAATAAATAAATACAAGGCCAAAAATGCTTACTTAATGGAAGTCCTGCTAAGTAAGACTTCAGGCTCCACACTGCTTCAAAGCACTACTGAGTACAGGTGTCTGCACACATCTTGGATTCACACACAAATGGGCTGTGCTCAAGCAGCATACATTTTTTGACACCCAATTCAGACCAATACACGCAAGTTTTCCAATTTAAACCTCCTTGTTCCTCTTCAAACTAGCATGCACTGTTCTATTTTAGGATTGTCTTGCCTTCCAGCTGTGATGTGCATATATGAATCCTAACCACATCATGTTTACCAAATACAAAGCTCCAGTCCTCTCCTAATAGTACTGCACTATCTAGTGGAACTATTTATGAAACAAATTGCTACTCAAATTAAACAAGACTAAATTGTTCTTGGAGAAAGGAAAAAAAAAAAAAAAAAAGCCTTTGGGAACAAGCAGGAACATGGCATGCTCCCAGCTTTATTTGTCACATTTTGGGAGCTCTCTAGACTTCAGAAATACATCCTCTCTGGGATGTCTGGTGCTTAGTGCTACAGCATTAAATTTTAGGCACCCTGGGTTCTGTGCACTGTAGACAGCGCAAAAAAAAGCTGCATTTTCAGCTTTGTTTCCCTGATGGCCAATGAGTCCAAGATATACAGTGGCATTCAGATGTTTTTCAAAGCGCAGTATAGAGGCATTCACTGATATTTGGACTACCTTTATTTATATTTAACAATATTAAAATCTGGTCCCAATTTAAATTAGATACACATGAGAAAATACATTTGGCAAATCAGAGCTATTTTATTTACTAGTGTACTTATTATATACCACATAAAGCTATCCTTTGGACATATTTACTCTACAAATCTAGATAAGCTTCTTTTATTTGTCTTCTGACAAATTCTGCTGATGGCAAAATTCCCTTTTCCTTAAGTTACACTCAGGATTGAGTCACAAATTTTAAACCTACTCTAAATTACATATTTTACTTTATTATATCAAAACAAAACCCAAATGCTTGGTCAAAGTATAAACACTTATAAACCTAGTGAAAACATCCCTGAGAAGCTTTCAGCAACATAGAGTAATTATTAGGTTTGGTCCATTAGAGGAGAAAAATCATTACATCCAGTTATTGAAAACTATGGGCTACAAGTCCATTGGCTGTACATTGGGTTCCCATTCATTCCATTTCACACCTCTTACAAAACATGGTATCTGAGACAAAAGCCACTAGAGGTTCTTTACATACTTTGATGGACAATGTAATTGTTAGACAATTTGTGATGACTGGCCTAGATTCAGCCCTGGTGTAACGCCTTTGATTTCAATGGAGTTCACAAACTTACATTCCAGGGTTGAGTCTGGCAGCATATATGACTGTGAAGAACAGTACCTAAAATTTAAAAAAACCCTTAAAAATTACAGAGGATACTTTTCACAAGTTGCTGACATTATGTTTTCATATACTATTTATTCTGCAAACAAACATTTTGCCAATATTTAAATTTAGAACTCAGACTGCCAAGCCATAAGAAAACTCAGAACACCACCAGGTTCAACTCTACTGAGAAAGCAAAGTGCGTAGTTTCCACAAAAGTGCACATAGGGTTAATGACTATGGAAGTACTGTGTTAGTACACATGCAGGGTAAAAAAAACAAACAAAACAAAAAAAAGGCAAGAACTTATTGAACAGAGGGGATGTATCATTTTCATTGCTCTGAAGTTGCTTTAGAGGGCCTCTCAGTCCATCATCTCATTGGTTTAGCAGTATTTTAGAACAAAGTCAAAATTCACATACACATCAGATAAATGCAAGTAATCCACCTTTTGCATGAAATATTAACTATTTTCAAATGCAATTGTTTTCAGAAACCCTATTAAAGCCTGATATATTGGAAAATTAACTAAAGCTGCTTGTACTCTGAGGCAAAAACTTAAGTTAGCACTAGAATTTATCTTTCTGTACCAGTGCTCCTGACCTTAGCACTTTCTGCTACATCAAACCCGAGCAAACTCGCCATTTGCAATTTAAAAGCCATGCTTTGTAATATTACATCAATAGCTTCTGCTAAACGAGGCTGTTTTACTCTAAGAAGTGCAACAAAAGTGTAATACAATATCTTGTACCTAACAGTATTCTAATTTGTAAGGAAACATGCAAAAAACCTGCAAAGGTGTTTCCATAAAGTTAAACCAAAACATAAAATACTATAAAGGTTTTGGGGAAAAAAAATCCTGTTTATTAGAAGAATCCAAGAAGGATCATAGAATACTGTGAGTTAGAAGGGACCCACAAGGACCATCAAAGTCCAATGTTTAGAGTTTATACTAGTGTAAGAATAAAGATGAGCAGAACTGTTCATGGTAAAGGAATATTGGAGAAAAACTCCAAACAACCAAATACTGCATAAAAAGTTATTCTGAAGTAACTAAAAAGAAGGACAAGACCTCATTTTACTCAATGAACACAAGAATTATTCAGAATTCATGTTAAATTGAGTATTTTTAACTACAGTATCACTGTGGGGGTCAGCCATGGAACTTGAACAGTATTTCTGTGATCAAACACCAGACTTGTGGGGAACCTTTGATACTGCAGCTGTCAAGATCCAACCAGGCTGTCCTCTGCCAAATATGAAACATTTACAGGGTCACTGTAAAATAAATTTTCTCTCTTGGGACAGCTTCCCCAAAGAGCTAAGTTATGCATTTAACTCTAGAGAAACACCTCAAACAGGGTCATAAAAGGAAGTATATGTGCTTAACCATGGTACTTGTGAAGCAAAGTTAGTAAAGAGAAGTGGATCCTTTCAGACAGTAGATGTATTACCAGGTGGTGAACTGTCAGGGGCTGCTTTGGGATCAGGAGTGTGACAAACAAAAAGTTGTTTTCCCAAGCTTTTTTGGGCAAATCTGAAGTACATTATGTGGCCCATTGCAACAAAAGACACAGAAATAAGCACCAATAAGCCAAAAGCTTCAGGGTTTGGGGCCAAGATGACCATGATGAAGTGCAGCAAGTCAAGAAGATAATTCATGGAGTTTTGGACACCGTTTATGATGCCTCTTTCAGATTCTATGACGTTTTCTTGGAGTAACTGTGTGACAGTCAAATCAAAGGACCAAAGGCCTACGGAGAGAGAAAACAATTATCCATACTGCTGGGCTTCCCGTGGCAAACTCATCACTGGCACAATTCAATTCATCCTTCCAAGCACTCGCTTCTGCCAAAAATACACAGGATAAGATATCCTCTTGTTGACTAGAACTGGTTTCACCACACTCACAGTCAAGAGCAATTTACTTTTCTTTTACAAAAAATTTCCTGAAATAATACATAAATAAACTTGACACATGAAGTTGCCTGTCACATCCTGTTTCATCATGACTATCAAGCCAGTGTTTTACTCATCCTTTCCTTGTTTAAATAGCTGGCTCACAGCTTTTTACAGTGTATTCATGCTAGGTGCAATCACTAAAGTTCTGCATATAAAAAAATCAAACATCTTTTAAACTATGCAGAATACACAGTAATTTCAAATGGCTGACATTAGCTTCCATACTGGTTTATTCTGTTCATGATTCAGCTTTAGAAGCTTATCTTGCAAAAAAACTTAATGCATATGAGTCAAGTATTTTATTTCTCCAGAATTCAGCAAAAACTGCAGAAACTGAGGAAAATGATTCTACAGATAACCATTACTGTTCATCACATTTATATATTTGACTGCATATTCTGTTGACAGATACTAATGCTATGCTAACCAGCAATACTAATATTATCCTAACCAACAATACCTTCATCCAAATCAAAGCTCCCCTTCTAACTGCCAAGACAATTTTAATAAGTGGATTAATTTAGTAAACTGTGAAATTTGAAGGTTTTCATAGCAGATGTGTTTGGTGCTGTTTCCTAGTAACAAGTGGTTTCATTTGGTTGTGAACAAAAATCATTTAGAGATAAGCCTTCCAAAAAATACATTACAATCATCTCCAAATGTGGTAACTTTTCTATTAGTGACATAAAATATACATAGAATTAGTACTGCAGTCTTCGCCCTAGCAATACTATTGCAGGATCATTTCATTTTTATGTGAAGTACAATCAACTAGCCCCAGAAACAAGATGTAACATTCCAATAATTGCCTCTAATTCTGAAATCAATTGTATTTAGTTGACAGGCACTGTAACTTTTAGAATTAAAAGTAGATATTAAACCAAATTGTAATAGAGACGTAATACTTACCAACTCTAGCAGCAATGACTCCTGCAAACAGGAGACTAACAGAGATTAAAGGCACGGGCTCAGGACTCATCTCTGGGTCACTGTTAGCAGGAGCAATAGACCCGTTTAACAAGTTGGGCATTCCAGTTGCAAAAATCATTTCAGGTTCTGGAGATGCTATAGTAGGCAATGGCTCATTTTCAAACAGCCTGGCACTGATGTCAGCAAATGGAGAAACAGTCAAATCCATAGGACTTCCAGGCATAAATACAGAGATGGCACATAGGATCAGACAAGCCAACTGAGCAACTCCAGAAATAAGGCCCGTGCGAATGAGGCCACATTTGCGCCGAAGCCAAGTGAAAGCCACTGTTCCCATGATTCCAGTGACTGCTGAGGCACCCATGAGGAGGCTTAGCACAGAGCCACTCAGCCCCTGAGTGTATGCATAGCCTGTAGTGATACAATCGAATCCCAGAACAGTCATATAGAGAAATGCAAGGCCCATGCCTGCAAGGAACACCGGCTGGTTGTAGTACGCAACCCATCCGTCCCGGAACGTTATGAAAGGTTCGGCAATCCGGGCAGCGCAGCCGACTTCCTTCTCCTGCTGGGGCTCAAAGCCAGTTACATCTTTCTCAATAATTAACTGCACTCCTTCAGCGGGTTTCATGTCACTCTCTGTAAACAGAAATGGAGCTGTCAGATACACTCCTGCCTGCAAAATGCACAGTGTAAAGCAACAGACAATCATTTGCCGTAAGCTCACTACTGCAGAAGTGCATCAGTCAAACTCCACTGCCAAGCTTTCTCTTAATTGCCTAAATTAAAATAACTTAAAGCATTCTTAAATCCTAACTGGGGAGTAAGATCAAGTAAAGTTTATCCCTATCAATTTAATTAGTGACAGGAGAAAGCACTGCCTGCTTCTAAGACTTGTGACCAAATGCCCACAGAGAAATGATTTGCCTAATGAATGCCAGCTTCAGTTGGCATTTTAACACAGCTTCGTATGCTTAAAAGCACTGACTGAAAAAAGAGGGCAAACTTAAACATCTGTCAGTATCTCATGTCATGGCAGAAGAACCAAGGCTGAAATCTGTCCAGAGTCAAAAGCTTTCAAAGCTTGACTTAAAAAAAACCTGAAACAACAAACCAAAAATCTATGCATTTCTACAACTCCATTCTCACTGTAATAAAGGAAAAAGGCACTTCCACTGATCACAAACAAAAATCCAAAAATTCACTGCACTATTTACACTAGTAAGGAGGATAGAAATTCCACAAATGTCTGGATGCCTGAGCAGTGCTTTTACACTTTTAAGTTCAAAACTAACTCCACATATAGCAAATGAGATGCATGAAGTACTTCAGTAACTTTTAAAAACACAAGTCTTCTAATGAAATCAGAATACTGCAACAGCAAAGACTAATAAGTGTTTCCTACATATTGACATTTGCTAAATGCTTCATTCCCCAGAAGTATTTAAGAGCCAGTTCCAGAACTGTGGAGCCTTCTACACTCTCTTGTTCTCTAATAATCAACTGCCATCAGCCTGGTCCAACAGCTTACTGGACCAGCTGTTACCACCATGGATCTGATGGTTGGGAAGATACATGTGTTTAGTACTTTTAATAGCAGCTTTCTAACTCACAATATATTGAGACAACATTGTTAGTTAGCATTTAAACAAAACCCAGGAATTCTTAATATTTCAAAAAAAACCCAATAACAAAACCCAAAAAAACCTCACCACCTGTGTTACAGCTGGGGGGCCATAACATGTGCTTTCAGTAGTATTCATATACTGCTACTTTAAAAATGGGGAAACACTTAAGTTTAGTATTTCAGCATCTGACATTTCTACTACTTCACAATAAAAGGTCTGCTTCTGAATTTAAATTTCTGATATTGAGTCTATCTAAAGTAACATTAATATCAGTGTTACTTATAGTAATAGCCATAGTCATCTACACTGCAAATCCCACTTGTACTGCTTGGCCAAGGAAGCAGGGCTGAAGGCCAAAAGAGTTTATTTTTTTTTCTCCACCATTTCCTGGAGCATGTAAAAATCATTCAGTCATGCCAGAATAGAAATATGACCATCTATTCTAGAACCTCCTGAAAGCCTGTCAGTACTAGGTGTAAGCAGAGATGAGTTAGCAAGGAACAGTCTTACAGAGGCTGTAGACACTACAGAGCCAAGGGCCTGGTCCAGCTTATCAGCTATAGTATAGATGGGTAGGAGTATTCCTTATGATCAGCCTGAAGTTACAAGGCAGGCTTACTCTAAGGGGTTAACAAAGAGAAGACAATTCATTCTTTGGCTGCATTTTATTAAATTCCTCAAAAAGCTGCATAAAGTATTGTTGTTTAGATTAGAGTCTCTGGTATCAATATCTCAAACCTGAAATCTCCAAGCTAGGAGTAGAAGAAATCTATTTAGCCTCAAAGCAGTGCCTGTGGAAGACAGAAGTCAACACTTGGCTTGACTGATGCAATGAATATACAGTGAATTTGAGTAGTTACTTCTGTGTTTTCAATACCTTTCTTTACATTCAGCTGTTTCAGTTCCGATGCTTCAACTTTTGCAGATTTGTGAGCCAGAGTAGGGGTTTTCTGATAAACCTTCCAGAGCAGCAGATATTCCACACACATCGACATCAGGTTCCAGCCAGAAATGAATCCACAGCCAATCATTGGGGAGCCAAATGTCATTATCTGACCAACAGCCATTGGGGCCAAGATATTGGTCAGCTGATCAATTCTTCTTATTGTGGCATTCATATCTGTCAGAAATTATTTGATGATGAAATGACTGGTGAACACTTACAGTGAAATATTCATTGACATAATTGTGAATTGCACGTGTATAAAGGTAAAGCTACAAGTCTTGCTCCAACTGTAACTGGTTCCAGAAGTAACCAGAGGCACCTTCAGACTGTTTCAATATTTAAGTTCACTGCAATCAACCAAGGTGTTTGTAAACCAAATCCCTACTCCTGCCAGTTTTGCTTGCATGAAGTCTTCCAGGTTTAGCATGCTGGGTTTACAGTGGCAGCATAGTCCTGTTCATCATGAGATTAGGTAAAGCTGCCCATCATGATATGAGACCACTTTTACACAGCACTGATACTGTGGACTCTGAGCTCTACCCCTGTAACACTCAAACTCAGCATGCGCAGCTCCAGGAATCTCATAAGATGGAATTGTTTCTTGGGAAGATACATTACTATCTCCCAGTATTGGAACATGTATTTCTTAGCCTCCTCCATTCACTTCTAATAACTGGTGGCCAAAGAATCACCGTGATAGCAGCAGAACTTTGAAATGGCTTTTACATTTCCTTGTTAAGTCACATTGGTTGATGGCAGCTGTAGGCATCCTTAGATCTTACTGAGCAAAGTCCTCACTCCTTTCTGGTCCTTTGATGTTTACAGTCAAAACAAGCAACCCATTCTCAGCACAAATGCATCTTTCATTTGCTGCTAGGGAATGCCTCACTCTCAGTCTTATCTACTTTACTGTCATTAAACCATCTGGGTACCAGTAAGTTTCTAATTAATGGTGCCATTCTTCCACTCCTACAAGTTGCTAGACAGTGGTTTCACACATGAAGTCCCTTTTAGAGTCCTACTGTAAAACTAGAGCTTGTGAAGGCCAAGTGAAATTCTACATCAGTATGAAGCTGCTTTATTGAATCTGTAGAGAATTAGTCCTTGCCATTCAAAGAAACATTCAGGTTACTCTATTTCAAAGTCAATTCAATGTTAACTTAGTTAAGTGAGATACTTGCATAATATTTGGCTTTAAAAATTCCAACCAACTAACCTCTGTTTTTTGAGGTGAGTTATAATTCCACTCAGAAAAGGTACAAAGAGTGAGTAGGAAAACTAATCAAGGGCAACAAAGGAGAAGTTAAGGTAATTTTCTATTTCCCTATTCCACTAACTCGTATAACTAAGATTTCTTTTTGAGGAGAGGTAACAATGCAGAGATGGACAACAGTATTTGCTGCAAAGTCAGCATGAGCACTTAATTGGAGTTTCAAATAGTCTCCAGATTACATAATGGTTAAACAGAAAACAAGCCTGTTCAGCCTGGAAGGGATGTTTCAGTAAATCTGTTGAACTAAGGTGCTTAATCCAGTGGTTGTTTTCATTCTCAATCAAGTCATAAGAGAATTTACAGTAATCTCTGGCCTGATTTCTCAGTACAAAATGTAAGTGGTCATACAATTGTGCCTGAGCTCATGAAGCAGTAAAGAGGCAGGACTGACTCCGAGGCAACAGTTCTCTGCAGGTGTGGTCTGTGCTTTATCTCATGTGTCTATGTGGGACAGGGATGGGGAAGATTTGCTGAATAAGATCTGACACAACAAGAAAGTTTTACTAGTTCTCATTAACCTAAGACTTTTACAGATAGCTGCTATTTTTCTACCTGTGATTCACATGTGTGAAGAAAGTTCACCTGCATTACTGCTCTACAAAAGGCATGACCTAGAAAGGCACTGCAAGGTCAAAATAAAAGATTAAGGAGGATAGTTTGTAGACTGGGAAATAAAAGTATGACACTCTTAATGCATCTAAGAATTAGCCTTTCCTGGATGAAATGGGTAAATAACATTCCTTCATTGGAGATAAACATCAAGTAAAAATCTGGAATACAGGATTGAAATTTCCAAAAGGACTCTGAACTTTATGGGCAATTCAAGCAGCTTTATACAAAATGAGAGTCCCGACGCTGAAATGCTGTCTAAGCCTGAAGGTATCTAAACTATAGAGGTGAGCTATAGAGGTCTGGGTAATGTTAAACTGCTCTGTGCCTTGTTTGCAGTTCAGTATCAGTTCCTCTATCTGAGAAGGCTTAAGTCCCCTTATGGGGTTGATTCAGAGCCTATACAGCCTGACCAAATTCATCACAAAAAATGCTGCTTCCCACACTGTGTTACAATCAGAGGAGCAGCACAGCCAAAGACTGTCATACACCCTTTGGTGTAATTTGCCTTGTGCAGCCTTGGTGAGAGTCCCAGTCTCTCACATCCAAGAAGTGTCATGACTACCAAGCTGCAATAGGATATGAATAGGGAATTAATTCTCTCTCCTAGTAGTATCAATGTCACTGTGCAAGTGCAGGGCACAGGGGGAGAAGCAAACATAAATAATCTTTTGCCTAGAAAGTATTTTGTCTGTAGTTTATGCTCAAAAGTACCCAATATCAAAGGAAAGCAGAGCTTCCAATTCCAGCTGAAGGAAAGTTCACAGCTCTGAATTAGACATCTAATGCTAGAGAAATGCAAGGTTTCAAATGTGCCTGCATGCACAGTATTACCTACTGGCCACTTCCTAATATACCTACTTAACTGTTCTGGACTTCATTCTCATGCATCTTTCTTTGATCCCTATGAGAGGAGCCCACTTACGCAAGAGTTCTGTTTCATTCCAGGGACCTAAAAATAAAGTATTGCAACACTTGGCTTGTTCAGCAAGACTAGTTTTCCTAACAGAGCTGCAGCAGGACTAAGAGGAGGGCAAAACAAGTTTGGGGATGCCTAACTGAATTGTAATCACAACAGTAATTTGTGATCTCAGTAGCTGTAGTCCAGAGCAAGGAAGAGCAAAATAAAGGCTGCCCTTTTACTTGATGTTTTCTCATAATATCTGGAACTCAAAGATGCACTGATCTCTGTAAAACTCTAGTCTTAAAAGCAAAAATAAAACCAAGCTTGGAAAATAAGACATGCAAGGTATTATAAAGGCAATATATTTCACCTGCCAGTTTGCTTCTGTCTTCCCCTGCAACCACAACAATCCAGTCCCTCTGAATTGTGATCGCTGTGGCAGTGCTGGCCAAATTGGCAATATTTGCTATTGTGATAACCAGGATATAGCACAAGGTCTAGAGAGATGAGGGGAAAGAGTTATTATGTGAGAAAACTGATGGACATCTCCACTTCCTACACAAGCATAAAAGACTTAAATATATGACTCCATAAATTCCAGCATTATTCTTCACGTAAAACAAGATCAAGTCTACAATTCCTGGCAGAAAAAAATCATGATTTTGTTTACCCAACAAGTGCAATTTCATTTGCCAGTTTTGGCTCCCAGAAATGTCTATATAGATTAGAGAAAAAAGATAAAAATTCATCCATTTCCCATGCTTCCCAAAGTTTCTTCATAAATTAATTTCTTATTAACAAGCTGAAGCACTCACAAGAAGCCATCCATGGTATAATGTCAAGAGCTGTGTCTTAAACAAGAAGATAATCATCAGGATAACACCACACAGGATGACAGATGAATTCTGCACAATCAAGGATGTCTGGGCCACTGTTTTAAACCAAACAGAGAGCAACAGTTATGAACATAAGAATGAGCTAACTGTAGCCTTAAGGTGGACATAATTAAGGAACACACACAGATTTATTAAATAGCCTTGTTTTCCTAGTCTCCCCAAAAACATAAGTGGCAAAAGTATACTTTATTGTAGATTCTGAATCTTCCACTGTCTTAGAGAAACAAACTAATGTCTAACGTAATGTTGTAGCTCTTGATTTACACTCAAAGTAGGTCTTCTCTCAATTTAAGTCCCCGTTTAAATGCTGACAGTATGTTTCAAGTAGCAAAAACCTAGCTCAAGCCTCTAAAATTCACCTTCAACCTACCATGGAAGGGATACTATNCAGTATGTTTCAAGTAGCAAAAACCTAGCTCAAGCCTCTAAAATTCACCTTCAACCTACCTTGAAAATTTCTGGAAGGTAAAAATTCATTTGAAGAACTTGATCCCATTTTATTTGTCAAACAGACTACAGCATATGTACAATATGCATAATGCAAACGCAGTGTGTTTACACTTAAGTGGAAGATGTTTGTATCCAGACAAAAGACAACAAAAAGACAAGTGTATGTTAGTGTTTTAATGTAAATAGAATTTGGCCTGTAGTCCTTAAAGTCACATATTTTTTACCTTTTGTGTTTCCATACATCTCTACATATCACATGGGTTTGGCCTGAGTAACAGACATATCATGATTAAAACTGCTTTCCTCCTATCTTTAAGAGTATCTGCATAACCATCACCACTCTGAAACCACTACGCCCCTCTTAGAAGAGAAGAGCAAGCCCCATTCTCATATTTGACTTGAGGAATTAACTATGTCAGCTTCACCTTTTTAACATGAATTTGATCCATCCTTAAGTAATTACCCTGCTCTAGGCATCTAACCTTTGAGCCTGGAGTTCTTGTCCACCCAGTCTCCAATGAGGGCTCCGAGGAGAAGAACGGATCCCGCCACAACCAGGCCATAGACCGCAGTCAGGAGTAAGCTGTTTCCATAAAGTTCAACCAGGAATACAGACACAGCAAAATGCCACATACGATCTCCCTTTAAGGGTAAGAGAACATACACAACATTACTGGTTGCTCTTGAGAGGTACACAGGTTCACTATTTTACTAAAGCTCTGTCAAAAGTCTGGACTAAAATAGAGTACAGAGAGTGGTACGGGGATTTTTATGTTTGTGGTTTCTTAAGCGGTTTTTTGATTGCTACATCCTGTCACCATTGATTTTATCCCAGTGTCATTAAGATCATCTATCCTAATCAAGTGGATCATTACAGCTTGTAATACCACAAATCCAAAAATCCCAGATATTTTCTATTAGTATATTACTGGACAAAGTCTGTCACCAGTCACATCCAACAAGCCTCAAAAAGCTTACACAAATTCTCCGGCACAGATCAAATATTAACAACAGATTTACCATCACTGTTTAAATAACTTTTCAAGGCAGCAGTTTGCTCTTAGATGATCAAAGCTTAACTGCTGCTTTATAACACAAGAGTGAGTCAAGTGGAAACAAGTCATCATACAGTTCAGGATAGATATGGGTAAATGTTAACTGAAGTTTCTAAAATCAATGGACTTCAGCTGTTTTTAGTGTTCAGCACTGAGATATTACTCAGAGGTAAAATAGCATAGCTCATTTAACGTGTTGCAAACTCACTGCTAGTTCAGCCTATTGCTAATTTAACCTAGTGCTTAAAATAAAACATTCATGTCCTGATAACCACTTGCTACAGGTACAAAAAGGATGCCCAAATTTTTAAACACATCCAAGTGAAGTCATTTCATTCTATTCAAAACATTCTTAGGTTTACTAATAAATACACAGAGGTTTTTTTTTTTGTCACATCTCACTTTACTTTTGAACATATTGCAGCAATACATGACAGAAAAATCCTTTCTGTAATCAGTAAAAAACCAGATGAATAGAAATCATTCATACCAAACTAGGGCACACAGGTTGTTTAATAAGAGTCCCTAACATTAGTCTCCTACAAACCAAACATGAAACTGTTTTCTTCTGTTGCCTTATCTTAAATAAATAGTTGCTATGTGATACAGCAAAGAGTACAAATTTCTAAGGACCTCAAATATTCAGAAGGGCTGGGGGAGGTGTAACATAAAAGAACTTTTAAAAATCAAAGCCAGCCAAATCTAACTTACCATGTAACACAGCAATCAAAAGCTACATAAAAAGCATACTATTTGGAGGGTCAAAATAATTGCAAAGTGTGATTAGCCCTCAGTATAGTACAGACACAAAAAGCACTTGCCTTTTAATGTTGAGTTCACTGAAGGAGTTTTCTGTAAACATTGTAACATGTAAACTTTGATACTTGTTTCCTTAAACATAGGCTGAAAAAAATTATACTCCAATCATGGGAAGAAAAATTCCATCTTTTCAAATAAAAACCTCAGGGTATTTTGTATGCTTTTTTAAATTACATCCAATGACAAATGCTACTATAAGCATGATCATCTTGTGTCTCAGCTCATATATTATAAACCATTTTTCACTCAAGAGATGCCTTCTGTAAATATGTCCCACTTACATTCTATGGTTAGTTAGTAGAAATATATAGAAAATATCTCAGCAATGAATCCACAGGCATATAATTTCCCAATTCTAGCTTTCACTTAAATTTAATATGACCTGAGGTGGTACTTTATAAAATTTCACTTAAAATACATGCAGGTGAATTAATCCAGATAACCGTTTATTAAGCTAGAAAAACAATCCAAAAAAATACTTTCATATTAAGTTTGGTTTTTTCCATTATGCATAGATGTTTCAGTTACTGAATTCTGACAAAATGAAAAAGGCATTTTTAAAAAAACCTAAGCACGTGCAAGTCAGTGCCAGTCACTACTGTCAGAGTAAAAAACAATCTCACTTCCAACTCGTGGAAAGGTTCCTTTGACTCCAGAGACATCATGATTTTGCTGTACACTTATCTGAGAGCCTGTGAACACTGTTCAACTTTATCCAACACATTTACCCAGAGTATTTTGATCAGGTCAACCCACAGAGAAAATTTTTGGGGAAGCTACAGCTGTTACAACCAGAAAGTATGATTTTCTTTCAAGAAACAAATACCATAAAGAATAGGCAAAGATAAAGGAGAAGAACAATATTAGTGGATTGCAAAGCTTTGAGAGTCATTTCAAGCTAAGAGCTACTGAAATATGAACAGCCAATATTGTTTTCAGAAACAGGTAGATCCTTGATTACGTACACTTAGTCCCACCTTAAAATGTCTCAAAATGTGGCTATTTCAAAAATTTTAAATAGCTACAGCTGTTCAGCATCACTATCCTTTTAAAGACAGCTCCTCCCCTTCTGTAATTATAATTACCCTTATAATCACCTTATACTGAATGTATACAATCCCACGTCAGAACTGAAGCCAACAAGTTGAGGAATAGCCAGGCTACCACCTACTGACAGCCTCCTGAGGCCTGTGGTGCACAGATAAGGCTAGGAAGTTGGAATCAGCTGATCTCCTGGGAAACATTAGGCCTGACACCAACATGGAACCCAGTTCCATGCTGTTGCTTATTTATTGCTGAGGGACAGACAGCAACAGCATAAGGTCTGAGACTCCAGTGCAGCATTGCTGTCCAGCTTATTAAGATCCCTGAGGCCAGGCACACATTCAAATACTTGACTGAGCAAGGGCCCAACAGAGTCTAGACTTCGTTCAAGTCTGAACATTTCTGGAGCTGTGACATGTTTAATCATTTACAGCTTCTCTTGGCATTTGGGAATGGCATAGTAACACAGAAACCTAATCAGCTCTCTCAATTACAGCAAAACCCCATTTCTCTCAGGTTTTGTGTTGTGGACAGAGCCATTCTAAAACAAAGATGATCTATTACTTGGTGTTCTGAAGATTCAGGTATTTGTTTACTGTTTCTGGTAGCAAAAACCTTCACACTACAGGAATACGAAAGCTTAGGAGATACAAAAGGTGAAGTCCTGCACCCAGTTCTGTCAAAATAAGCTATTGCAGAATAACTTCTGTTGTTTGAGCAGATTTGGTTGGGGGTTTTTTGACTCAAGATTTTCAGCACAAAACCTACCAGGACCTGACCAGTAGTATCCCATTAATATGGCTAAACAAACATCTTGTAATTTATCCTTTGTTACTGTGTGCAAGATTGTTTTCTAACTCTGCTTTGTCACCTTTAGTCAGGGACTCGGAGCAAGCCCACCACAGAGCTGTGAAGCATTGGCCAGAGAGGAGTAAGCAGGGTTGCCAAATCACCAGTGAGGCACTTTGTGGGCACGACTGACAAAAACTATGGCAGGCAATAAGCCCTGACCTCTGAAGGAGCTGTTTGGCTCGCTGCTTTTTAATATTAACAACTGCCAAAATATTGCACTTGTTTAAACAAACATTTGATACCACTCAAAGACTTCTTTCATTATGACAAACATCAGTACAACCTTTCAGGTTAGCAAAAGCAAGAAGCTCCAGAGTTAGGCATGCGCTGTTGTAACTGTAGATCAGCCATTTGCTCAACACATACATCAAACCAATCCAAATGCAGGACCAAAACACAGAACAAAGAAAATGGGGGGAACCTTCCATTTATTTTTGAACCAAGCCATTGTATGGAGACTTAAGATTGTGTTAAAATACACACATATATTCTTAACTTTATTCTGTGGAACAGAACCAGATTGTCTATTTTTAGTGCATATTTTAAGGTAGATTTTTTTTTCTAGTATTCTTCAAGCGAGTAAATGCTGGTATAGTAAGTTATACTAGCACAGAAGGAAATGATTTCAGGAGGCAAGTGATTTTACAGAGAACATCTCCTGATGCTGTCAACAAGTTCGCTAGTGAGTGGCAGTATTGAGTCCATTGTAAACACTGAGCATGTCCCATTAGTAAGTATGAGTCCTTATATATAAATGTTGAAATGCTCCTCATCATTCTGCTCCTCTATAAGGAGTCTCACTGGTTCTATAGTTATTTAAAAACATTAAAAGATACAGAACCAGTCCCTCCAAAAACTGACTACTGTACTACTCTGCACTAAAATTAAACCTACTGCAACATATCTTGTAAAGATTATGAAGACTTTTAACAGCAAGGTGTTGTAACAAGACCTCTACAGTGGTGTGCTAATTTGTGAAGATTTTTGGAAAGCACCAATAAAGCTCAGCTAAATCATAGCCAGATTAATAAAATCCTACTTCTACCAGGCCAGTATTTTACTTACCCAAGTGGACAGTGCATGTCCAAGATAAAGAAGAAACTTTGCAGACGTAAAATAGGCAATCACAGATCCTAAATGAGAAATAAGAAACAGATGCTAAAGCAAATGCGGGCACATCCACCGCATTTCGGTACAGCAGGCACAGCTCGCTGCCGTGGGCACCGTTCTGAGAGCGGAGGCGCCACCGGGACACGGCGCGATTTGGTGCCCCCCACCCGCGGGCAGCCCCGCCCGGTCACCCGCGCCCGCTCCGCGCCCGGGGACCGCTCAGGAGGCGGCCCGTCCGCACTGACCGCCGCGCCGCCGGCCCTCCGGCTCCGCTGCCCGCGCCATGCCGGNAGTGCCCGGCGGAGCAGGAGGGGCGCCGCAGCCTCGGCTCCCGGGCACCGCGGGTGGCACCGCGGCAACCGTAAGCCCGGCTTTCCGTGCCGCGGGCCCCTAGTGCTGCCTCTGGCTCGGCTCTCTGCTGTTGCCTTTTGTTTTCTGGCATCTTGAAAAACGTGACGTCCCTGAATATGCAGATTCAAGAAGCTGGGTTTGTAAGAGAAGCGCCAAGTACCTCGAGCCTGTGGTTGAAACACTGCCAAGGATAGTGCTCTCAATTCTGAGCTTCCAAGAAAAAAAAAACCTAAACAGGGTACCAAAATTGAAGCTATTTAATTGAAATAGCTTTTCTATTCTAATGAAGGTGGTGTAGAATTGAACCAGTTGCTGCTGGCTCAGGCTCTCTGCTTCAGATGAAGCATTCCAGTTCCTACCATAAATACTTTTTTTGCACACTATGTGACCTACTTTTGGTATTGACCACCACAAAAAATGCATGTTTACAGAACTTAAGAACTGGTCAAAATGTACAATAAGCTAGATCTTTTTCAGGATACTATGAAAATATTTAACAATTATCTGACCTTTTGAGGTTGAAATCATAATGATTGTTCTTGGCTGCCAGAGCTGAGATTATATTTTCATTGTGTAATACAGTGAAGTTCCCTCCTCTGTGTGTAAAATTGCTTTTGGTTTGGGTTGTGGGTTTTTTTGTTTGATTTTTTTTTTTTTGGTTGGTTGGTTGGTTTTTTCCCCCCCAAGTATATAGGCCACCCCAGAAGCAAATGCCTGACATAACAGACCAATAACCTGTCCTGGTGTTGCCACTCCTGTGATCTTGTTCAAAGTATTCTTACATTAATTAGATGACTTTCTATGCATGAATCATGGATTATACTTTGCATAAAGGGACCTGTACCTTGGAAAAAAATAATTCAGAAATAAAATTTCATATAAACATAGGAAGCCTAAAATTGCTATTTTAATGGGATTGGTTATCCTACGTGAGTTAAGTGTTTCTTCTTATGGTATATTCCTTAAAATTTTGCAAAAAATCTTTTCTCAGATTGGCATCAAAAGCAGAATAAATTTTCTTGATGGTTTTTCTTATACAGCCTTACTGCTTAAACTGTACTTTTTTACTAACAGCTAAAAAGATAATTACTTTTCCTAAACCTTAACAATTTTAATATTATTAGCCCATGTTAAATAAAAACCTAAACTAATTATGGCTAGCACTCCCAAATGGATGAAATGATCATTAATAAATTAAGGGAACTGATACGCAAAGTTAGCAACATCATGGGGTCCTGGTCATATGAAGCCTGGCACGTGAGTCTTGAGGTAACAAGAATCCTTTCCTGACATATTAATGTCAGGAAAAAGAGAAAATATTTTCAAACAACTTAAAACAACTAGGAGAAGGAAAAAAAACCTGGTATTTTGTAGGTTTAAGTCTCTTAACTGTCAGTTCTTGCACTTCTACTGAGAAGGGCAGTGTATTCCACAGGTAGAGACACAGATGAACTCGAGTCTAAGCCCTGGCTGTTACTTGTATCTCAAGCAGGAAAGCAGCACAATCTGGAGGAGCTCTGTGTGATAGATGCCTGCCCTGCTCCATTGCAGACTATCCCACTGGACTCACATTTTTCCAGCCCTGTCCCTGGTGACACTTGTGGCCACTGTTGTGGTTTGGTTACTGGATTGATGGGTCTGATCTGGTCTGTCAGGTACATAACGCATACATACATATATGTGAGACAGCAGCAGTTCATGCAGGAACACCAGGAACACTTACCAGCACAGTACTGCTGCTTAGACCTTGTTTTGTTACTAGAGAATGATGTGCTCTCTGGTTTCTAGTTCTCTAGAATTAGAATTTAAATAATCATTTCTGACTGAGTGTTCACTGAACTTTATACAAGTGCATTGGATTATATAGGTGAAATCATCATCTTGGCAATTTTTTCTACTCGTAATGAATTGTGTTTGGGTGACATTTAAGCTATGACAAGAGGTAAAGAAAACATGGAAAACCATCTTTTGAAATTTGAAAAGCAATGGTTGCTGTATCTCTCTGGGATTTCTCACATGGAAGAATGTGTGCTCTGTCCAGTATGACACAGAGTGAACGCAGTGTGAGTCTGGAATGCTGCTGGAGGGGATGTCAGCGGAGGCTGTATCGTGTGTGCAGTGGGGTCAGCCTGTCCTCAGTGCACAGTGTGTGATGCACAGGACTGCACAGTGCAGATAAACCCTGCAGTTTGTCCACTGCAGGTCACACGTGTCCCAGCCACACTAGAGTCACTGCACACAATGACACAGGGTACTTGCTGCCAGCAGGTACCAGCCAGAATTTCTTACATCCACAGGCACATATGTTATATCCTTTTCTAACAATTTCCCTGCTGAATGTCCAGAGGACTTAAACATATAGCTAAAAGGCCATAGCTGATTTGTGAGGCATTTCCAAAAGCAGGGGAGTTGGCAGGTAGGGGAAATTCATAGTTTTTCTCCTAAATTTGCCACCACTTTGCTGATGATCTTCCCAATATGCTTATTAAAGTCTGTGCTCGGGTTTTTTTCCCTTACAATACTGATGTCAAACATAATACAGTAGCTTAACCACTTTGATTTTTACATCCAAGATGCTGCTAAAAAAAGCCTCAAATATTTTTATAAATACTCCACTAAATCCAAATTTTATTAGATTGCTTTGTGAAGCCCTTGTAAATATATCTTTATAGATGCAGGTCGTTTTTTCAGCTTGACTGGCTCATCAGAGTCTTTTCACAACATTTACAGATTTCTGATGTATTTAGGATGTTTAGTAGCTGGAAGTTGTACAAAAGGAGTTCCCAGTTTTACTGGGTACACCCCCAACTCTGCAGTCTTGCAGCAACAATTTACACAATGGCACAGTTTACACTCTCAATGGATTTGAGACCAGACCTGACTAATGGTCACTGGCAGAATGAACGTGGACATTTGAATTAACAAGACATATATTTATGTTATAGTCTTCCTAGCTAAAGTTTTTTCAGTGGATAAATTCCATATGCTTTCTTAAAAATATATTACTAATATAATTTCTCTAGTTATAATTTGAATGAAGAAATATAAATACGAAATTACTTTTTAGATTTTTTAAGTTTCTGATTAAAATATAAAAATAATTTCATTCAAAAGACATTCCTCAAAGTATTTCTAATAAGACAGCTGTCTAGAACAAAAAAACCTTATATTTAACTTTTCTGGCAACAAGGGCAACAATTAAACTATAAGATGTAAACAACTGAAAATATTTTCATTATTGGTAAGTGCATAACTATGATGTCAGTAATAGTCAAAGATACACTTCCAGGAAACACACAGAGAGGATACATTTTGGCTTTAAACAACTGCCCACATCAGTGGCAGCTTCTTTAAGCACTGTGGTTGTAATAGAGCTGCTGAACGTAGAACAATAGCAATTTTACCAAATAATACTCACAATTGTCATCATGGTTTAACCAAAGAGGCATGAATCATAGTGAGAGACCTCATGCACACTTGGATCGTACACTCAGCTGAGAGGTTTCATGAAGTTTAATTATCATGCTGTTGCCATTCTTCATTAAGACACGCCTCTTGGTGTGCAAAGTGGTTTTTTATTCATTCAGCTCACACAAAGCCAAGCAAAACTGGAAGGAATACATATAATCTGTGTCTTTTGAAGGGTGAAGCTCAAAAGCCATTACTGCACTGCCCCCTGCTATGACTTAGGCATGGGAAGCTGTGGCTCTGCTGCTCATAACCCCACATATTCAGCTCTCAGAGCTGCCATCTCTGTATCAGCTGACACTCCAAGTTTGTAATGCTCTTGCACAGGGAAACAGGCAGAAGTGGGATAGGAAAGTCTCGCAGGTTTTACTCCAGACCTGTTCATGTCACTTACGTGTTAGCAATTTGAACATCTGTACCTACTAATGGTCATTAACTAAACATCTACTCCCTCCCGCTTTCTTTAAGATCCACAGTGGGATGCTCTTATGGGATTTGTTTCCTTCAGACTTCCAAGTGACAGCTCCTGTCTCTCAGGGCTAGATGACAGTCATTTTAACCCGAAACAATCATTATTTTCAGGACCAGAGTTAGGCTCCTGTGACAAACTCTTGTGAGAAAACCATCCAGAACCTCCAGCAAATTTAGAATTGAGAGGGTTGTTTGGAGACACTAGAATTATCTAGCTTATACACAACTCCAGTTCAGGGAGCTGAACCAGCTCTGTGTTCACATAAGCAAGCTAAACGTTGGTAACTGATAAGTGATAGCCTGATTAGTGACCAAAACAACTTAAAATCATACATTATATGTTATGCCATATGTTATAGGACAAATGGTTTCAAGAAGAGACTCCTTTTGTCCAATCTTTGTCAGTCATAAGAAAACACTGTACCCTAAACTCAAATAAAGAAAACATCTTGTACCAAATGAGAAAAAAGTAATTAAAAGAAAAGAAGTCACCACATCTACTTAGGGACAAGTGGATGTTTTGCACCCAAATGTCAAGAGTAACACTTTAGCAAACTGCCTATATCATACTCCACGTTCGTTCTCACAACAGGGAATTATTTACTTGAACCAGAACACTGCGTTGAGGAAGGGACTGAAATGAGTCTGGAGGGTAAGATAACAACCTATCTGCAATTTAAGCTCATTTGGTTTGTTTCTTCATTAGAACTGACTGCAGTTTGTCTCCTATCGGGTGTCATTGTTCTGTTACTAAACAATAAAAGAATGCTTAACAAACAGTATTTTGCTTCCTGTGTGTATTTTAGTATGCAATATGAAAAAACTGGGATTTGTTATTTTTCCCACAGCCTTCTAATACCTATGAATTTTGCCTTTATTCCTTAATTCATTGTTAAGGAATTTTGATACATACAATAAAATCAAATATGAAAGCAAGTCAGACAGTATTTGTATCCCTTAAAAAAAACCCCAACTGTTAGAAGTAAATGGTATTCTTCTCTTAAGTAACTCCTGTTGGAGGTTATGGTTGACCTCTTTAAGACAGTCAGATTTTGATATTCCTGTTCACCTTTCTGCAATGTTTTATTCTGATTCTATGCCAAGAAAATACTTAAAAACACATTTTTAACTTCAGGCACATGTTTAGTTTCCACTGATTTTAATGAAATAAAGACCAAACAAAAACATTTCTAGATTTAAGACAATGTTGAAAAACTTCTTGGAATAGAAGTGAATCTGGGAATACAAGTTTCTTTTGACCTGCCACTAGCTTGAACTGAACAACCTGTAGTATCAGTGATCCCACAGCAGGAAAAGGGAAGAGCTTCAGTTGCACTATCAATTTCTGTTTCTGGGTGTCTCCAGAACAGTCTTTATAAAAACATGTTTGTCTTTGGAGACCAAGATACAATTATGTTCAAACCAGCCACAACTTGAAAGCAAATTTTTGGAAGGTAAAGCATAAAGTACAAGATGTACTTAGAATGACGTGGTGAAGTAAGCATATGCCAGCAAATAAAATAATTTATTTGAACTGTTCTGGAGTTATGCAAATAACATGCACTTCAACAGCTATCAATTGTGTAGCCATCAATCTTGCAGGTAGAGCCCTTCACCCATATACAGCACCCTGTGTGACCAGGGCTCTGCAGTGGGGCATGACACTGAGCCAAATACATCTTTAGCAAAACCTGCAGAGATGAGTCTGACACACAGTTCTGAGTACCAGAAAAACCTCATACTACCACCTGCCTGTATTTGATGTTAGACAGTGATTAACTAAGTTGCCATATCTTATTAAGAATAATAAGCCAGTCTTTTCCCCTTTGCAATGTCATTACCATAACCCTTTGATGTTAGTGCTATATTGATTATTTACAATAATAATGACAACATAATAATCGAGTAATTAGTCATCATTCTACAACTACTTAGCCTTCAATTCTCATAAATCCTAACCTTAGCTTTCAAAGAACAGTTTACCCATCAGACTCAATCAGATACCTTCTTGTCACTGATGGTATATGCCTTCACTAACACAGCAAACTTCAACTAACAGCCATGGAAAGCTGTTCCCATGGAAAGCTTTGTCCATCTTCAGGCTATTTTCTTTAAGGGTGGCAAGCATAATAATCGATTTAAAAATTAAAAAAAACCCCAAAACCTGAAAAATTCAATTTGTTCTGAAATGTCTTTTGTAAGGGTTCTAATAAGAACATTCATATTAATATTGTTTTGTTAATTTTCTAACTAATCTGAAGTGAAAGTTAAGATAATACCACAGAAAACACTCTCTCTGTTTCATTAATGACACCCAGGGCCTGAATCATATTCCAGAGATACTGACAGGGAGACCCTGCAATGTCCAAAATGGAACGTGGAATCTGCTAGCAGAAATATATTTATATGGTGTGCTCAGGGACAGGACACAAACTCCTCTGCCTCAGAAAGTTTTTCAAAGCCTTTGGCCCTAGAGGAAGTTTTAGGCCTCAGTTTCAGCTCTGTGCAAACACTGTTCTACCAGAGCTGGAAATGTGGCTTACCTGTTTCTGCAGAGCTCTTATTTTTTTAAACATCTTAAGCACAAATCTACTCAGTATCCTTAATCAGCTAACAAGAAAACACACAAATGACTGATAATTTGTTGTTATCTAATACTTCTCCACCCTATTATTATGGCTAGCACTCCCAAATGGATGAAATGATCATTAATAAATTAAGGGAACTGATACGCAAAGTTAGCAACATCATGGGGTCCTGGTCATATGAAGCCTGGCACGTGAGTCTTGAGGTAACAAGAATCCTTTCCTGACATATTAATGTCAGGAAAAAGAGAAAATATTTTCAAACAACTTAAAACAACTAGGAAAAGGAAAGAAATCTGAAGAAGTCTTTATATCACTGGTACTGCAAAGAGTAGATGTATAATAGCTAAATTCTTAAACTACACCACATGGGTTCACACACAGAAGACATAAAACAGTGGCAAGATCAAAGGATTTAAAATTGTCTCAATACAGTACATGGATTTTTTTTTCTGACCTCAGCTGGGGCTGAGGGAGGGCTCTTGCTTCACTGCAGAAGGGGTTGACTTAAGTTACTTTTCATGGTAAATTTCAAGTAGTCTTTTAAATCTATGGGCTGCTCACTAATTATGTCTTCAGTCCTTTAAAACACATAACTGCCTATTACTGTATTTAGTAGAAATACTCAAACATTAATTATGCACGTGCTTCCAAGTGTTTTCAGGATGAGAATCCATGCCAAAGTCAATTAAGTATAGGGCTCCAAAGTGGTTGGGAAATTATAAAGGATAAACAGGCAGAGGATGTTTCTTAAGTGAAGGTGCAATTCTGGATGTCAGACATGGTCAGAAGCATTGTTGTGATGTGTTTAACCTTGAGAACAAACATAAGAGTTGTTGTAACCTATAATTATGAGAGACAATATTGTCACAACTAAACCTCTAACTAATGTCTATTTACACAATATTCACATCCATCCTGAGGAGCACAGGTTTTTCATTTGTGAATTCCTTTCTTCTGTAGTCTTTCTGTTTTGACCACATTCTAATTGCCATCAATCGATTTCATCCTCCCCTTGCAAAACAAGCGTTTTGTTTATGCTTTGTCCATAACAAGTTTCAAGACAGTGATTAATTTAGATGAAAAACTTCACAGTGACTACATGTTATGTAGGGTCAAAATAGGTTGCCAAATACAGGCATCTAGCTCAAGAGACCCTGTGAAAGTAAAATACCCAAATTGCAACTACAACATAGGTCCTGTGAGAGACCTGAGCTCTACAGGTGCATTAATTGAGTGGCAGACAGGATAGCCTCTGTCATCTCAGATGGTAATAGATGTCTAAATTTAGAAAAACAGATCAAATTCCTACTCTATAATAATCTTACTGAGGGTTTTGTATCTTTAGAACAGCACATGTTTATTATTAGTATGGCAAATTTTTGTCTTTCCTCACAGTACTTTGCCAATCTTTCTACACTGAGGCTCAGCAGCACTTCTGCACTAGGTTTTACAGCAGCTACAGGGAAGAACATAGGTCCAAGGAGACTGAGAGCCACCTTCACTTTTCCCAAATCTACTTCAGTCTTTATGTCCAGCATTTTCCACTGGAAACCCCTACACACAACCAATTGAAACGCTATCGCTTAGTAGCAATTTATATGGTCTGAGTTTGGCCAGCTTTCTCCAGGACGATCCCTTGAAGCCAAGTGAACCTTTGGATGGAGTCTTAGTGGGGAACCTGACTGGTTTTTAGGAGGCAGTCTGAAAGGAGAAAATGAGGCCTCTACAATGTATGAACCTCTGCTCTGGTAGTGAATTGTAGTTGTAAGCGGATAGGGTACTGACTAAGAAGGTAAGAATCATCCCAAATTGTCCAAGGGAACATGCCTGTCTTCACAATCATTACTCCTTAGAGAGTTAAATACATGGCTATAGGCTGTGGGAATCGCTGGAATAAAATAGTTGAGATCCTTAACATTTTGTACAGGAACCTAGACTTGGAGATTTATAAGAAACCATCAAAAGAAGTATTTCATTAATTGATTCAAAACATGAGATCCATTCTTGTGATTTTTTAGGTACAGCCATTTAATTAGAAAAATTACATCATTATGTTCTGATATGTCAAATTAAGGAATGTAAGATTCAGTCAATTTAAGGTTTATTACTTTCTCTAAAATGCACAGTCCAAGGATAGGGCATAAGGGGACAAGAAGGCTGGGCATTTACTTAAGTAGGAAGGATGAGGGAAGAAAGAAAAATGAAAACTGTACCTGCCAATTTGCACATGATCTGATCTCCAGTGAGGCCTGCAGGAAGCAGAAGGCAAACGGGAAGAAAGCCAGCAAAACAAAAAAAATCAAGTCTCTGGCACACAGGAAGACAAGACCACGAAAGAGACTAAATGCAGCAAGTGACCAAGAGAGCGGGTGCCGGGCCCTTCTGGATTTTGATCTTAGATTCCGTGCTGACTCACCATGCGGCCGCCAACCAATGGCTCCACCTTCATGTTTCAGTTTCTCCTAAGAAGGCTGGCATTTATCTATTAGCCTTACGGACTGTTGTAAAGATAATTAATAAACGTTTGAAAAGTACTTTGAAGATGAAAGGCCGAATTCACAGTAGGAGGGCATTGAGCTGATTTGTTCATTCCTTTGCATCAAAAACAGTCTGTGCTTATTGAAAGCAAGCAAGAAATTGCCATTTGTTATTGCCATCTACACCCTTCTCTACCTATTTTCACCTATTATTATACTCTGTGTTCAGTTAATGTTTGATTCAAGTAAATCATATGTGTACAACTACTTATTGGCTAATCATGTGCCCAACTGATTGTCAGATTAGATTCCAAGTGTAAATGATACAGAGAGGACTGTCAATTACCATATATATGACAAATATATTTAGCATTGGTCATCAGCTCTCTGAAATTGGGACCATTTTTAAGGGTTTTTTCCTACCTTAGCATCAAAGTAAACTGTTGATGACAGGTGTTTGTTAAAATTTTGTATTATTAAATATATTCATAAAAATCACCACAAACTGACTTTCCCTAACAATTCCTCTGCTCAAGACTGAGTTTTTCAGGAAGGCAAAACAGTCTTATCTGTTAGGCCATTAGTGTTTTATGGGCGCCATAAATCAGCTGCAATTTCTATCCAACTTAATATGCCTGTCTTTTCTATGAGTCTACTTAAAGTCTTGTGTGTCAGGTTTCATAGATTCAACTATCTATGAAATCACAACTTGACCTAATTTGGTAGTGTTGCGTAACAGAAGAAAGCTCACTTGAGAAAACTCATTAGCCATCCTGAAATAAAGTTTATTTCTAAACTATTCAAACAAATTATTGCATAAATATTTTTAACTATATTTTTAGTTTGTTGAAAATTAAGACTTGCTGAGTTTGGTCAGGTACTGCCACTGATGTAAGTATATTATCATGATCTAATATAGGAATAGAAAGGTCAATTATTCAGTGTGAATTAGTACATGAAATACCAGATATGCCACACTAATCAACTGACTAGTCCACTTCTGTTCCTTCTCTACATAATCAGTGAATAAGCCATACTTTTAATTCTAAGGAGAACTAGAAAACCTGATGAAAGGCCAAAATATTATTAAATTCTTATTTTTTATAAATAAAAAATTTAAATTTTATTTTTATTCTTATTTACTTATAGATACATTTCTAGTTCAATGCAACCCAATGAAAAATAATTTGCCATCTCTGCAAGATGTTTGAATGGGAGCACAACCAAGCACACATATAGGTTTTGCAAAAAAAGACAGCAAGTTGTTCTTATTTAACAAACAAAATAACAGCCAGTTTAAAAAATACAGGCTGCATGTCCAAACTATAGAACACAACTGCTACTTTTCAAGAACACCATAAATAACATGACTCGAGGAGTTGCAGAAAGTGACATTGCATCTAAATCTTCACATGTGAATATGAAAGAAAAACAAGACTATTTTTGTGGCTTAACTGGCTTAACTGAAAGCTGGATGGAAGCACTGATAATTCACTGCTTGCTTTCTCTCTACTGATACAAAAATGAAATTATATAGCAGTGTGCTAACCAGTAATCCCAGTAATCTTGGATTACTCCTGCCTGGAGGGTCTTGTCACTGATGCAGGGGGTATTTATAATGCTGTCTGTCTCTCCAATCTCATTCTGGCACCATGGAGTTGAGCAGCAGCTACAGGGCCTGGCTAGGGAAATAGGGTACATGCTCAGAAAGCTCATGGTAAGATTTATGCTGCCAGACCTACTGGTACCAATGCTGAACTCATGCTGCACAAGCTCCCAACTCCAGGAAAAGCATATGAATATCTCATATTTTGAAATATGTCATATTTTCCTTTAAGTTTTATCAGCAGCTCAGTGTCTGCAGAGTGAGAATCCACTGGTCAGCCTACTTTTTGTTCTATCACAGGGGTTTTTTGTGTCTTTCCAAACAAGTGCATTTTTTGTCTTAATTTCCTGTGCTGTAAAAAGTGAGAGATTTTCTAAAGTCTTCTAAAATTTGTGGATGAATAGTGTCTTGCACAGTAAATTCAGAGCATTGTCATATGCAGGCATGTCTAGTATTATGTCCTCCCATTTTCTCATCCGTAGAATGATGATTTTTCTATGTATCACTAAGACGTTGAATTAATGAGTCAAGTATTCTGAAAACTTGAAAATGGAGACAGCATTCATTTAGTCTGCTAATTAGTTCCACCACATTTATACTTCATGAAGTTTAACTCTGCAGAGAGGCCAGGGAGCAGGAGATGGGGAACAGTGATGCTATGGTGAGCAGGGTGATATTAAATTAATGACCATTATAAGCAGATGATGCTTTATCAACTTACTAGTGTTGTTGGCTATTTATTGAGAATTGGTTTTATAGAAAATATGTAATTCAGTGTAGAGATCTACTGTACTAAAAATGAGCTGCTCCCCCAGTGGTACCAGTCAAGTTCCTTTGTGGCAGGGTGCTGAGCCCTTCTTAAAATCCAAGCAAGAAAAAAAAAAGTTTGCAGGCAGTTTGGGCAGTTTGCAGGATTGACATGTCATGATTTGTCACACTGTTAACACCTGAAACATATGTTTGCACACTGTCCACAGTACTGGGTGCTCCTCAGGACACAGAGCACATGGACAAAGTATTGGGACTACCACTGTATTTTTCCTGACCTGCTTGGTTAGTATGTATATATATATAGTAACCAAAAACCTACTGACCAGCTAATATCCAGTGTGTCTGACCTTACTGTAGTTCCCCCAGGAAAGAAGATCCTTGTGTAATGAGTAAAGAGGTGCTAAGTTTAGTCAGACATCACTTTCCCTGAGGGTTCTTCAGAGCCCTCTCCCCACTGCATGCCTTGCAGGCGTTTGCTTTGTGCTTTCTGATATGCATAGCTTTTTGGTGGGCAATCTGCACAGGAACTGTGGGATGAAGTGCAGCTGTTAGAGCAGTGACTGTGCAGCCATACAGCAAAGCTCATAGCTGCAGGATCAGAAGGGACAATAGGGAATGTGGAGTGAGGAACAGTAACATCTGAAATGCAAGATGCTAGCCATTTATTTTAGGTATTAGAAAAACATGGAAATTAAAGAATGGCTGGAGTAGAACAACGGAAGTGGCTTCACTGGCCAGGTCAAAGCAAACAGTGTCATAAAAGCATGAAAGGAAGAAAAACAGATTAATTGATCTCAGTAGTATTGTCAGCATGGAAGAAGTAAGGAATTAAATTTCAGTAGTTAAGCATGCATAAAAAAATAAGGCATACTGCAAATAAAAAGAATATGGTACACACTGTCTTTGTTCTCTCTCTCCACTATAACTTCACAAAAGTTAAACAGAATTTTTGTTGCAGCCTTGGGGCCAACTGATAAGTATAATCTTTGTATTGGAGTCTGTGGCAGATCAGTAAATAAGGGAAAAGGGGTTTAACTAGCATTCCACATAGGTCATCTCACAGAAGCAGGAGATGTGAGCAGGCTCATTGGAAAGAGGGGTCATGGATTAAAGGAAGATCTTGCTGGTAAACATTATGCTACACTGTGGCAGGTTTTATGGACCTTGTGGACACTAGACACTTTCAAGCTTTTCTTGATCTCAGAAAAATTTCAATACTAGGACAATTCATATTCGAAAAGAGCTCAGAAGGTCTCTTCCCTATTCTCCTGCTCCAAGCAAAGTCAGCTAGGAGATCAGGTTACTCAAAGCTTTATCCAGTTCCAAGGTTGGAGACTGCAAAATCTCCCTGAACAACCTGTTCCACTGCTTCTCTGTCATCATCTGCATCTTCTTTTATCTCATCTGAGAAATTAATTAATGCTTCCAGTTGCCAAATATCACCTATATCTGTTCCTGGTTCATCCGATAGTGGCACCTTAGAATTTTTTATTCTGCTAAGGAGGCATAACTAGCTCATTTTTTTTTTTAAACTTTGTTCCTACAGTATGGGCTGTGGCATTGTGAGGAGAAGAAGAGCCAAGGAAGATGATGCTGTGCTATAAACTTAACCCCTCACCTTTATTCAGGGAATCATACAGCATTAGAGGATGGCCATGTTATGAACAGTCTCACCGTTGGTGTATTTAAATTCTGTAGGCTAAAAGGCTCTAGTGTAGTGCTTTTAGGAGAACCACCTGACTTCTGTACAAGCTGAAAATATTCTCACTGTCATCAGAACAAAGATTTCAGTCCCCAGGGATGTTTTATGAAAGAAAAGAAGCAGCTGTACAAGCATTCCTGCCAAAATAATCAACAAAACACAACTATCAGTAATTGGAGTACATCTGTATATTTTGCACCCTGAGAACTGCAGGGAGTCAAAATGAGAGGAACAGCTGTGGAAGAAGCCATTAAATCATAAGGGAAATAGAAAAAGACAGCAAGATACTCCATGATAAAGATTTTTATTAATTTTGAGGTATGCCTTTGTGCCCTCTGAGACAGAGGTCAGGCTGCTCATCACCTCAGCAAATTAAAAATCAGCAACGTCATTTGGGTACCAAACCAAACAATGATAAATGTTCTTTCCACACCTATGCACAGGGTGGGGCACTCTGATCTTTCATCAAATCTCTGTTTGCAGGAAAACAGCTTGCTAGATAAAGCTATTGCCTAGTAAGAGCCTTTCATAATGACCACTCTACATCTGGCCAGGTTACCCAGGAAATTTCCTCCTATGAATAATCCTTCCTGTCTGAAGTTGGCATGTTTTGTATAATTCTGTAGGTACTGCAGGGTGCTCAAGGACAGAGTATTGGCCTGATTACACCACACTCCCTCCTCAGACATAATGCAGAATTTTCAGTCAGGATGTTGCAGCTGTTCCACCACTGTGCATTGCAGTGTTATGCAACAATTAAGGCCAGGAAATGGAGATTACTTCATACCTAGTGCAGAGTGGGCGATGACTTTTAAATATCCTCGGAAGTAAAGTTTTATTTTACAATTAAACAATAAGCAACTAAACACATGAAGCAACGGCACTGAAGTCGAGCAGGAAGTATCTTAATGACTTTCAAATATGAAGAACTGAAAGTACAGTCTAATATCAAATCACAGTAGCACATGGAACATGAATTAACCAAGAGCTGAGTTTACCAGAAATATTTCACCTATTGGGTCATACAGAAGATGCTTCGCAGGCAGTGAGAGCTACTTGATCCAAACACACAGTACACTGATGAGAAACAAAACATAAAGAATTAAACAATAAAATGCTGCTAAATAATTTTGCTATGCATGAGCTCTATTCTGAAAATCAGAAATTGACAGATATATAATAAATAAATCCTTGCAAATAGACCTATTTACTGGATACAGATAAATTGCAAAATCTTACTTTTAAAGATGAACTAGTTAGAAAAACAATGAAAATTAATTGCGTTAATGTCTAAGCAGAATGCCCTGCAGTTGTATCTCAGGAAAAATTCTAGTAAATGCTTCTGTGGAAGAACAATGTTCTAATGCTAAAAAGCAAATGCAACAAACCTCAGGGAATGCAGTTATTTTTAATTAGTCATGCTAATTAGCACAGTGAAAGCCTCAAAAGTGAAAACAGTGACCAAAGCTTAGCATTGCCAACTGCCTATCTTCTGGTACAGGACAACTGAGACTACACTGGCATTTGTGCAATTGCTAGAACACTGAACAGCCAGCAGTAGTGAGTACAGTGCAAGATACTGTGCCTTTTTGTTGTTGCTGTTCACTTCTTAACAGGAACATTTGACCCTGCAGTATAAGATCTATCAGATTCACCTAAGTTCCTGACATTCTGGCCTGCCCTGCAACAGACAGTACTACAGAGCAGATTTCAGTAGCTGTGCAACTCACTGTTCCTTTTGTACACACAACTACAGGAGACTTAGAGGCTTAAATTAATTCCCTTCCAACAATTACCGAAGCATGAGATTTCATTCTCCTTATTTATCTGTACGCTATGACAAAAAAAAATACCATTAGTGCTCAGAAAATTAGTGTATTAAAAAAATCAGCATTTCAAAACTAGGAATTTCTGTGGCATTACATTTCACCAACCATGAGCAACATAAATATTTTCAGTTCTAAATATATTAAAACCCCACCAGTCAGTGCTTTTTGTGTTATAAAATTAAATTTAAAAGAGGCAACAATCTCTACTGTTTGGATGTCTCTTTCAACCATTTTTCCAGTTCTGATAGAGTTGTAAATAATTCTCCCACATGTCAAACACACAATATCAGTGAAGTGTCAGATCAGAAAGATAACTACTGTCAACACTGCTAGCAAACATCTTGCCAATCATCTAGCAAGTATTTCCTCATTTTTGTTCTGCATAGGGTTAGATATGCAGGCAGAATAGATGGTGCAACCTGTCATTAGCAGCTCTGCTGGGAAGAGGCTGAATACTACAAACCTCCTCTTCCTCCACTTCCCTATCTACATGTTGGAATACAAAACCTTTACCTTCAGTCTCCTCAGCTTTGTCCTCAGCATCAGAATATGAGACACACTCCAACTCTGCCATGGCTAGAAACTGAATTGTTCAGTAAATAGAGTCAAATGTTCAGCTTTCTTTATCAGCTACGTGCATGATGCAGCCTGGTCAAAGAAAAATGCCTTCAGTTTGAAAATCTAAAAGCAGCCTGAACACTGACTATACTGTCAAGATAATATATTGAGGTATACATTTAATACCAAATATGCTTGCCAAGATAAATACTAAGGTATCCTGCATGGTTTTGGAGTGGAGTAGTGCCTGAAAGAAAGTAGCAAACTGCAGTGGTATCAGAAGTATATTTAGGTCTGATTCATCACATGTGAAATTTCCTCCTTTGCTGTTCTGTTTGTACAAATTTTAATTTTGTCGAAGTGTTAACTCACCTGAGTTAGGTTTTAATGACTTCTGTAAACTTGAAAAAATATTATTTGAGTTATCCATGATGACTTAAAAATCCTTTTCAAAACAGCATCTGGCATCCTCAGAGTTCATCAAGCCCAAGACAAAATTGTGTATCAGCAGGCAAGACAGATCAGATGTGGAGCAAGAACAGCATCTCCTAAGGTATAAAGCTATTTAAAATTCTTTGTGGTTTTTTTATTGTTTGTTTGCAGGGGTTTTTAAGTGCTTAATATAATCTAACTTTCATATCTGTCCTTATTTGACAACATAAATACATATGAAACGTAGAATTCTACAATAAAAAGAAATGCTACTAACAATAAATAGAATATCTAGGATTATTATCTAATACAGTAGGCTTCTGTGCATATATATAAACTTGTATTTCTGTACTCACAAACTTCCACACAGTTAAATTTATATAGATGAGACCTGAAATTTGACTAAATCTAATGAAAATCCTCTAGCAGCAAGATGTTCAAGATTGTGCTGCTTAAATTCCCTGTAAGAAGAATGCAATAACCCAAATAGTTCTTTACCACCTAAACCTTGCTCATCTTGCTTTGTAATCAAGTAATTTGATTCAAATTATCTACAAGAGAAAAGCAGCAGAATTTAGCTTTGCACAGTACTATTCATTTAAACAAGCAAAATGCAGATCACATAACCAAGTTCTTCTATAATAAGATGATAATGACTTTATTACAGTTTAAAATACTAAATACAAGAGTAAACAAAAAAAAAATCCTTTTTATCATTCTTACTCAGAACAAGAAATGCATCTCATTTCCCAGTGTCATCTGTGAAGAAAATTTTCCAATTTTTCAGTCATTCAAATAATATATTTTATTCTCCAAGGTGTTAGCTGTTTTATTAAAAAGATAAAGGCAGAGCACTGATGGAGGAAGCATACAGTCTGCTGGAGTCTAGTTTAGTGCATGATTGAAAATAAGCCTGGCAAAGTCTCCTGGCAACACTTTGTGGAAAACACAGTAAACAAATAAGGGTAAGTTACATGAAGAGTAACTGAATGCTAAAGGCTTCATTTCTTAGCCAAAAATACTTCCAATGCCTTTATGTGCAGCTGAGGAGTTCTTGCATCCATTTCAGCAGCAAACAATATGTTAGGCTGTATTCAGTGGACATACTTAACAGAGGATTAAAAGTCAATTAAATACGTCAGATAAAAAGTAAAATTAAAAAAAAAAGAGCAATTATTGTCTTCCTCTGATTTCAAAGAGATCATTACCTCCTTCTAGTTAATACCATTTTTAATCAGATACCTTAATGCAATCTCTGCAGTAGCTGTGTAAGTAATAGGGTAAATCTGATCGTTGCAATGACTATGAGGCCCCTTCAGCAAGTGTTGGCCAAACCTGCTCTGCTTTAATTGTGCTGATTACTGTATAAATTCTAGAACAGTTGTAACAGATTTATCACTTTAACTCTGCTTACCATTAAGCCAAGCACAGCCTGTGACACCACTGTTCAGGGGCTCAGATTTAGGGGTTTTTTCCTACTGGGACAGAGAACTCAAGAACCCCTGCAGTCAAATCTTAACTATACTCTGTGTCTAAGAGTTGCTTTAAATTTTGAACTGTCTTTTGAGCTCTGAACACTGTCCATAAGAGGATTTTGACCAATTCATTATCTCCTGGATAATCACTTTTCAAGATTTCATTGAAGGTGGAAATAGCAGAGAAGGCTAAGAAGCTACAAAGAAAGTAAAAAATAGTTGCCCGTTTTCCCTTCTTTAGGGAGAACTTTCATCCTTTTGGACCGGAATAATTCCAGAAATGTATATTCCTTCACAACAATTTATTGTCATGCCTCTCTGTTTGTTCTGGTCTGGAGAGAATCAAATGTAGTTACATTTCATCCATGTTGCTTCCAATTTTACCATTTTACTAATGGGCACTCTAAATTTTCCTCCTTTTGCCATGTAAACTGATGCTGACAGGACTGTCACTTCAACCAATTGAGACCTATAAGCAACCTATAAGCAAAATTTGGCAAAGCTTGTTTATTCTAAATTCAGTATTTTTATTTCTGACTTTCACTGCTAACCAAAGTCACTACTTCTCAGTAAGTCTGCCAAGTTACACTGATACTGTCATATTTATAACCCTGTAAAAAGGTTTTAAAAGTTTGCTTTAACAGTATTAACTGAACTTACATTGTGTGTAGGCTGAGATACTAATTTACAAGTATCTAGTGCTAGTTTGGGGTTGCTTTGTTTTCCAAACAGCTACTGTACTGATTTCTGAAGTGCTAAATACCAGTACCTTTCTTTAAAGAAATATCAGAATATTAATAAAAAGGATGTTACTCAAATGCTCAATGTTACAAAATTGTATGATTTATCTAGGCTACCTCTCTCACATGTGATAATGTACATCAGTGGCAGAAAGACCTTAATTCTATTACCGAAATTACTGTTAAATTCAGAGCCATGGACAAAGTTTTGCTAAACATTCAACAATTAAAATACATACCAGGAATTATGCAATGATACCTCTCCCTCTCTTGTGGTTATTCTTGCTCCAAATGTTGAATTAACATTTTAAAAATCAGCACTGAAAATACCAGGAATGAAGGCAGCATTACTGCATTTTAAGTAACTATACCAGATACAGATAAGGCAAACATTCAAAGCCTATCAGCATTTTCCTTGCTGGTTTCTCCATTCTAGTGGTTCTGCCTTGAAAGAGAAGGAAATCTTTTGAGGGCTATTACACTACCTAAAACATGAGATTCTTACACATCACAGTAGTTACAGCCTGCCCTTTTGTACTGCCATAGGCCTTTCTTCCTTAATTGAAACAGCTGTAGTTACTCCAAAAACTGTGTTAAAGTGGGAAAGAGTATAGGATCAGTGATGGTGTTTCACAGGAGAGTATTTGGGGAAAACAGTTAAATCTCAGTGGTGTTTAGACTTTAAATAAGATGACAATCTTTGTAAAGCTTAAAGCACAGTAACTTGCAACCACGGAATTTTGCCTTTTTAACTTTTATGTCAACATGACAAATAGAAATGTTTTGTTCTGTGATAACCCAAAATAAATGTTTCACGACTCTTTTCTGTGAGCTTTTCTGTCAGAGGTCACGTAGCTATGGAATGTTTAGTCTGCTGCTCCATGAGAACTGATTTTCTTTCCAGCTACTGAGATGAAAGGTCTAGGTTGCCAAGCAAGTATGGAGGTTTAAAACAGTCAACATAAAAACTGTGATAAAATTAAAATAGATACACATTTGTCATTCAGTTCAATGGATATTTCTGCAATTAGTAGTTTTCTGACTGTGACTTCATAAAGCAAAAAAAGCCCAATTCTAAATATGGAAATAGTAATTTAAACATGGAAATACTAATGCTCAAAGGTGGAATGTGAATAAAAGCCAGGACCTTCAAGTTCTGTTACTCACCCTGACAACTCATTCAGCTTTGGCTTAGATTTCCCCTCTGTATTCATTGATCTCAGTTGGGCATTTTGAGTTCTATTGGACCCAAAAGCACTAAGTATCCCATTCACCATAAAAGGATGGTGAACAAGTATAGCCCTCAAGACTGAAAGTTCTACTAGGGGTTCAGTTTCTTTGGGTCCCAGGTTGTTTTGCCATGTGTGCCGGCTGATTTGTACCAAAACATCGAGTAGAAAGAAGAAAAATAAAAACAAAACTGGAGAGGAATAAGGACAGTGGGTAATGGCATAAATGGGAAGGCCTCAGCACAGCCTAAGACAGAAAGAATGAAGTTTAAATATAAATGAAGCCCAACAAGCTGTTTGATAACATGGCACATTAGAACTTGAAAACCTTAGTGTTTCCTTTCAAATAACTCCCATCTCCAGACCTGGAAAAACAATCTCTCTAGTGGTTCTACTTGCTCAGTAGCAGGAGTTAAGTCCAAATGTATGTGACAGTGAGAACAAAGGCACAAAAAGCACATGAGAGCTACACATTTAATAAAGCACCCTAGGCAAGATCCTAATCCAACTGGGCATCTTAGAGCAAACATCCTTACCTTCACTCTTGCCTCAGAGAGCCTTACAATGGTATTATGCATTTCCTCCTTTCTCCAACCTGCTCAGACATGTTCTGTTCTGCCCAAGCTCTCACTTAGGTGTCTATTGTGTGCCTATGGAACATGCTTTAATGGGGCTGTAACCTATCTCAGCTGAAATTACCAAGTCCCTGATTCCAGGACACCCATATCATGGGAGCAAAAGCAGGCTGCCTCTTCCATACCTTCAGCCCATCCTGCTCAGGCCTGCCTACTCCTCCAAAACAATCTAATCTCTGGGTTTTATCTTTCAGAAAATATCAGTTGTACATAGTATTAAACACAGTACTTACTGTCATGGAGGCACTCCCAACAGGAAAGAGAAGCAAGCCCATAATTATCCCTCCAGTCTTTTCCAGACTTCCTAACTCAGCTTCACTTACTGGACAGTAAGTCTTCACTTGAGTGACTTCTTGACTCTTCACTCAGAGTGTTTTTGGTGCAGTTTTCTTTTCCTTTTCTCATTAGGCAGAAATATTAGCACTAATCTGATTTTATATCAAGATGCCCAATCCAAGACAATCCAAATGAGGCATCTGCCTATCCAATGTTCCTGAGCAGTTCTAAGCCTCTCATACATCTCCTCTTTGGTGGCACCAACAGAAGAGCTTCAGCATCCAGGCACCAGGCTTCCATCTTCATACTGCAAACAAAATGTTTGTTTTGTAAGACACAGCACTTAATTTTTTAAGATCCCTGAACATCCAACTGCTCAAAATGTGTATCTGGAACTCTGATCCCAGGTTCAAAGTAGTTACTGCAGTAAACCTGTGCATTGGTTACTCAGAGCAGGTGAGGGAGTGCCCTGCAACAGACAAACCCAAACCTTCTAGTTCTGCATTTCTAAGTGAAACTAGCACTAACATGAACTTAACTCTCTTTTAAAGTCTAACAAAGTGCACAACAAATTGTTCTGCACTAAGGAAGGAAAAATTATGAAAATTAAAGGTCAAACTGTCTTCTCAACTACAGCAACATAAGACCTTGAGAAAGGCTCTCATTAGAGCTACTTCAGTTTTACACTGAAAAACAGTGTGAACTTGGAAAAGTCTGTTTTTAAATCCTCTCTTACTTAAATCATCAGATGAAAGAGTGCTGGGAGTATTTTACAAATAAATTGTTCAGTTCAGCACTTTTAGAAGCTTTGAGGTGTGCAATCAGATTGTAAAAATTAATGAGAGACTGATGATAGTTCTCAGCTATTTTGACAACAGCCTTAAAATCTTCCATGTGAAAGTGATGAAACTCTGCTTTTAATTAGAAAATTAATCATTTAATACTTGTGAACTAAATAGAATTTTTGTGCAAACGAGTTCTGAGATTGCTTTAACAGCGTATCAGAAGTAAAGTGCTGAAAAAGCTGACTTCAAGACCATAAAAGTGCTCAGACTATTGTTTTACTTGCAGTGACAGGACTTTTAAAGTAGAATGATTATAGGTTTTGCAAGGTCCCTTGTGTCATTGACAATCTAGGTACTTAACCTAAGGAAACAAACCACAACTTTGCCTAGATTCCAGATCTCTGGCTGTGTAAGTTAACCTAACTCCCTTCAAATCCTGATGTCTCAGAAAAATTAGCAGAAGGATTACCATAAAGCAAACCCAACGAATTTCAACTATCTTTATTTTCTTAGACTGGTATAAATTAGCAAATTATTAAAATATAGGTTCAACTGTGAAATTAACACAGATTGATGTTACAACTCAGAATCTACTTATTTGAATTATGATGATACAATGTCTGAACAAACAGACAAAAACCTACATAAATGCAATATCCTCTGACTGTGCTGCTCTCTTCTAAGAGAACTCATCCACCTGTCTTACATGGCTGGCCCCACTCTTTCCTTGACTGTCTCTGAGCAGCCAGCACAGTTTCAGCTTGCTCTCTTGTGGCCAACATTAGAGCTACAATCATCCTGGTGCTATTCCCCTCCAAGGACCTCTGTGACCGGTTCTTCTAAAGCTTGACAAGTTTCCTCGGAGTACAGTCACTTACAGCTGAACCTCATAAACCACTCAGACTTGAACCCACAACCGATTATGGTGGCTTAACATGTTCCCAAGCGTCAGCTGAGAGATGCAGAATGGAGCGCATGCGGATTTCCAGCCCGCAGCAAAAACCAGGGAAACTTTGAGGCTGCTAAGCCTCCAAGGCAGTATCAGTCCTACCCTGTGCCTCTCACAGCTGTAAAATCCTCCGACACAAATGTGCTGTCAACATCATGAACAGAGGTCTTCAAGACTTGACAGTGTTGTCACAAGGATGGCCTCACCTCTTCAGCGTGGTTTTAACAGCAGCCTTTTGGAGCTTGAGCTTGGTTATTTAAAGGTTACTGTTTTGCCAAGCATTTGCTAACAGGTCAGGGCAGCTTCAAAGATTTTCTGGCATCAGTAACTACTTCTGGTTTTTAGCTGTTTACATGACTTTTTGGGTAATTTGTGTTACTTTTTATATTTTTAAAGACGCCAGATACTGAAAAGGTGAGGGCTTTAAAAGACTGAAATATTCTTTGATACTTTATTAACATTGTGTCAGGCATTATTAACCTCCAGAAACAGTTTTATGCTAGTTAAAGAAAAATAGTTTAGAGCACCAGAGGTGGCAGAAGTCCACAGACACAAGCAGAATGACCAGAGATGTGTCACTGAATGACATTTCCCACTTAGCTGTCAGCCAGATGGGCTCTAAGTGCCCTCCCCAGCTCTCAGGAATAACAGTGCAGGCATATTGCAACACCAGGACTGCAGCAGCCCTGAAAGGAGCTTGAATGGAGATGACACTGCTCTGCACAGGCAGTGAAAAAGTGCCAACCTTTCCCTTTGCTGAGTTGCAAACACAGTGGCTCTTACTGTGGGTTTGACTGTAATTCCAGGAGTGATCTTGCCACAGGTATTCATTCATTTTAAAAGGAACTGTCAAACGCCCACTCTATATCAGTAGAAGAATCATCAATTTGTGGTAAAACCAGAAGTTAAAACCATTCCACATTTGCTATTATGCCTCAAAACCATTATCATCACTCTTCTGAAACAGTCAATAACACTGAGTGATAGGGTTTTGATTAATAAACATTAACTGCATTTATTACTGAACATAAAAAGGATAATCAGTACAGAAATTATACTTTGACTACTGAGTTACTTGATCATCAACCTTTGTAATATATGAACAACAAATAAAACTTGGGCAGCAGAGGGTTGAGAGTTAGATTAAACACATTACTCACCAGAACAACAGTGACAAACTACAAAGCACAATGAGCAATAGCACCAAAACTGATCTATGTGACCCAGATCTGTGTCTTTCTTCTGGAAGTCAAAGGACAAGCCCCAGCACCACTCCACCCCCTGGGCAACAACTCCCCAGCAGCTTCAGCTGCTCTGCTTTGGGACTGCCAGAATCACAGCAGCACTGTGCTCTGCTGAGAAAAACAGATCAGCTCCCTCCCCTGTCCCACCACACAGCCCCACACCCAGCCATGGTGAGGCAAGGCTGGAGGCACAAGTGTGTGCTCAAAGGTGGAGGGAAGAGCAAGACTGACCTTTCAGGCAAGTGTAACCTCAGTTTCTCTTTCTGTTAAAAGCAAATAAGCACAACTTTTGCAAGTAAGTGTATTGCCAAATATTCTTATAGCCAAATTGTCTTTCTTCATCCTTCTGCTAGGAGCCAAAATCCTTGTTCTTCCTATATTGCTGCCAAAAATGTTGATCAATGTCACAGACATCCCAACCAAGCTCATAGATACAACTAAGGTGCAATCTTGCTCACAACCTCTAAGTTATCAAAATATATAATATGTATGATTATGTGAGATTAAAGCAAAAAAAAGTCAACACTCCTACCTCTCTTACTAAAGTTGCAAATATTTCAAATGGTTCATGAAGATTTGAACGGTATTTGCACTGCAGTCAGTACCACAAGGACCACGAGTGGGATAGAAATCTCATAAAATCCTACAACTGAGCAATCAGTAGCAGTCTGTAAGTTTGGATTACTCTTTGAGTGTTTAGAATAATTATACAATGTTTAAAAAGAAGGAAAGGGATAAAAATGAGACAATGATGTCTTTATTAAGACAGGTAGACATATGCATCACTGTGACATATCTATAGTAGAATGGAAGAGACAAAGAAATGTTAAGATCATCTTAGGTGGATGGTCTTAAACATCCATCTTGTACAATAACAAAATCATAGAATCCTGGAATGCTTTGGGTTGGAAGGGACCTTAAAGATTATCTCGTTTCAATCCCCTGCCATGGGCAGGGACTAGACCAGGTGTCTGAGCCCTGTGCAACCCAGCCTTGAACACTTGCAAGGATGGAGCTGCCACAGGCTCTGTCTCACATCCTCCGTATAAGTAATTTCCATCAAGTATCTAATCTAAACCTGCCCTCTGTCAGTTTCCCCCTTGTCCTGTCACTACATGCCCCTCTAAAAAGTCCCTCTCTATCTTTCTTGAAGAAACATGTCCTAATAATGAGCACAATGAAAGATATGATCCTAATGTCTGTAAATAGTGTATGATTCATATCTCTTCTGGAATACCTTTAAGCAAACCGCTTAAAGGGGTTTGTGAGCCCGCTGCCCGACAGCAGCCCGGGGTCACACCACACCAAGCCGACACACTCCACAAGGAGCACAATTTCCAAGCCTCATTCCGAACATCTTCTCCACCTTGGGCCTGTCCCGATGCCCTCCCGGACACGGCTCCCAGCAGCTCCGTCCCGCCCGGGACGAGCCGGCGCAGTCCCGGCTTCCCCCGGGCGGGGGCGCGAGCCCCCTCAGCATTCCCGCCGTCCGGCCCGCGCCCCTGCGCGTGCTCTTCCGCGCCTGCTGATTGGTGCCCCGTCAGGGGCGCGGCCTGCTGATTGGTGGTGTTCTGCGCGGGTCCGCTGATTGGTGGTGTTCTGCGCGGGCCCGCCTGCGCGCATGCGCTGTGCTGCGCCTGGCTTCGGTGGCTGTGTCGGAAGTGGGGCTGTGCCGCTGTCGGGTGAGAGCGCCCGGTGCCCGCCGGGGCCATGTCGGGCCGCCCGCCGCGGCAGGAGGACGGGGAGAGCGCGGCGCTGCGCCACAAGGAGGAGCTGAGCCGGCGGGGGAGCGGAGGCGGCCCCGCGGGGCCCTGTGCTGGGGTCCGGGCCGAGGCGCGGGCGGTCCCCGGTGCCTGTCGCCTCGGGTGCGAGCAGCGTGAGGAAGAGGAGGGCGGGTGCGGTCGGGGACCTCGGCTCCTGTGCCCGGGGTTGCGCCCTCGGGCCCCGAGAGCGGCCTGCACTTAGCGAGCCCATGTTGCCTCACTAATAGCTCGCTTGTCGGATTGGTATTTTGGGTCTTATTGCTTCAAGTTGAATTTGAAATGTTAAGTGAGGCGCAGTGAGGTTTTTCTCACAGAATCACAGAATATCGTGAGTTTCAAGAGATGTGCAATGGTCGAGTCTAACTCCTGCACTGCACAGGACACCCCAAGAATCACACCATGTGCCTGAGCACGTTATCCAAAAGCTGTTTGAACTCTGTCAGGCTGGTGCGGTGACCACTTTCCCTGGGGATTTCAATGCGTAATCACCCTATGGGTGAAGAATCTTTTCCTGGTATCCAATCTAAACATCCCCTGACCCAGCTCCAGGCCGTTCCCTGTGGTACTGTCACTGGTCACCAAGGAGAAGAGATCAGTGTCTTCCCTTCCACTTCCCCTCCTAAGGAACTTGTAGACTGCTGTGAGGTCTCCCTTCAGTCTCCTCCAGGCTGGACAAACCAAGTACCCTCACCTGCTTCTCATATGGCTTCCTTCTAGTACCTTGTTCATCTTTATCTGCCCAAAATGTCCCAAGAGATTTCAGCCATAGAGGCTGATGCTCCTCATTTATCTGCTCCCTCTTCCCTGGTGCCCACAGCTTTGTTCAGTGTGCAATCTGCCAAGCCCTGTGGAGCTTTCACTCCAAAAAAGCCTCGTATCAACCTGCCAGTATTCCAATAGGGCCTACAGGGAAACCAGAGAAGGGGCTCTTTGTCAGGAGCTGTAATGATAAGACAAGGAGTAATGTATACAAATTGAAAGAGGGCAAATTTGGGTTAGATACTAGGCAGAAATTCTTTGCTGTGAGAATGGTGAGGCACTCACCTGTTGCCCCAAGAAGCTGTGGATGCCCCAACCCTGGAAGTGTTCTAGGCCAAGTTGGATAAGGCCTGGAGCAGCCAGGTCTAGTGGGATGTGTCCCTGCCCATAGCAGGGGGCAGGTTGGGTCTAGATGATCTTTAAAGTCCCTTGCAACCCCTTAACATTATGTGATTATATAAAGAAAATTACTTCTGCATGGCCACATATAGAGACAGTGATGTTTTTGACTGCCTGGAAGCTGCAAAGCTGGGACATCACAGAGCTACAGCTTGTCACTTCTGTTGTGCCTAAGTGGCTGGTTTAATCCACAGCAGAGGATGGCTCTGCTGCTTTGCCTTGTTGGTGCTGTAGCTACAAGAGATTGATGTAGCTGCTGGAAAAGTTGTAACTTCCAGTGTGCAATATTCAGTTTGGTTGACCTCACTCTGTGGCAGCTGTTCCTACCAGTTCCAGGAGACACAAAGGAAAAGCAGAGAAACCTGTGTTGTTTGCTTCTAACAAAAAGCATTGTGCCCTCTGAACAGATATTTTTCAGTTTTTGGCTTTTACAACAGCCCTTCTGATTACTCTTTAGCGTTCACAGCTGCCGTTGTAAAAGAAAATGGGAATATCTGCCACATGTGTCAGTGCAGAACAGAGTGGAAAATCCCACTAAGGAAGTTAATGTAAAAATCCAGAGCAGTAGAAAGGCTCCCACTGCTCCTAATGGGAGCTACTCTACAGTTGTAGAGTATTTGGATTTTCATTGATTTCATTTTGAATCTGGAGCATACCTGTGATTATGAAGTGTAATCTTGATATTATGCTGATTTTTTCAAAGTTATTTGATGTTGTATTAGTTGGGTACAAGTTCTATTCCGAGCGGGAAAAATGTGCTCTCTGATTATAAATAGTTATAGCTACTCTGGCTTCCCAGAGGCTTTTGAGGGGAGGAGAAATACCAATGCATGCCAAATAGCCTGTTTCTAGAGAAATTAAGTATGTAATTTTTATACTTACGTTGTCTTTAGTGATTCATTTGGAGAACAGCAGCTATACATGCATGTTGCTGTCTTAAAATATCAGTAGATGCTCACCACTAGGATTATAATATGATGTTTTGTTTTTATCATTAAATTCAAATGAATCTTTTGCCTTTCAGATTAAAGAGCAGAAGGTTGTAGTCGATGAGCTTTCTAATTTGAAGAAGAACCGGGTAAGGTTTTACAGATTTGCTTTTAACTATTTCATTTTAGCAGAGAAATAAACATAGAGACAAGAGGGGCAACAAAATTAGAGCATGCTGTCTTTAATTTTTTGTAATCTGGATTTTAATAAACATGTGGCCTGCTGTGCTCAGAATAATTTGTCCTGCAAATTATTTGATTATGTATACTTGTACAGTGTTGGGGTTTTTTGCTTTTTTATGTTTTATTTCATTAAGATGTTTGAGTTGATCACAAGGATTCATGACGTACTCTTACTTTTTCTGTGCATTTGTTTAAAATAGAATGTGATCCCTTGTGGATGAGGAAAAGAGAAATTCAGAATTGTCTTAGGTTGAGCATTAAATGCTTTTGATGGTACAGCATTAGAATGCTGGTGTTCACAGGGCAGAACTTACCCTTTCACTTTTATACCAGGAATGTCTCTTTGGACCCACACCAGCTTCTGCTGCAGTGTGGTTCCAGAATCTGCTGCTCCGACTTAATACAGTGTGGGTTTTGTTTTACAGAAAGTTTATAAGCAGCAACCCAATAGCAACATATTCTTCCTTGCAGACCGGACAGAAATGCTGTCTCAGTGCAAAAGTAAGTTTGCAGTGTAAAAGTATCTCAAATAGTTAATGTTTAAAAGCTGTATTTGTAGCTGATTTGAAAGATATATTAAAATGAGAAAATTGCAGCTGTGTGTCAAATACAAAGTAATAGGAGAATGGATAATAGAGGTGATGATGGAACAAGCATTAGTAGAGTATAAATTTAGAAGTATAAATTTAATTTTCTGTAGTGAACAATTACTTGTCTTTACTTTGAATTGGTGTAATAGCATTGCCATTTTTATTGTCAGTTCCCTTTTCTTACTACAAATGCTGAAGTCATACTGATTATATAGCAGTTGGCCATTCCCCTATTGCACTGTGGCTTTCTTTTGAAAAAAAAAATCATCTATGTATAATTAGAGAGGACTATGCTACAGCAAGCTTATATAGCTTGTGTTAGTAATGATGGAACACAAACATAGTATTTTTCTTAATTAGTGTTTTATGTTTATCACTTTAATTGAACAAGTGGCTGGAATTACTAATTTTTTAGATATACACTTAAACTTATCTATGCATAAAACTTTCCTCTTTATGAAACTGATTATTTGTGTCATTTTCTCTTACACAGATACATTAGATGAATTAAAGAAGGCGCATCAGGAGCTGGAAAATTCAGAAAAGGCTAAAATCAAGAAGTAGTTGATGTGAATTCCCCGTTGCAATGTGTGGTATTTGCTGTGTTGTTACCTTGTGCAGCCAGCGTGCGATTCATGATTTTCTCAGTGAAGACATCCTCTGCCATCTAAGAAGAAGAGGACCAGACAGTAGCCAACAGTTGATAAAAACTGTGTCTGATCTCTCCTATGAATGTCTGTTTTCAGGCCACGTACTTCACTTGAGGGGACTGGTGACTCCTCAGCCTTTGGAAGACGCCAATAACAATGTTTTTCTTTGGAATGGAGAAATTTTCAGTGGAGTGCATGTAGGAAATCTAGAGAATGACACTGAAGTAATGTTTCATCATCTGGCTTTATGCAGCAGTGAAATGGACATTCTGTCACTCTTCTCATCACTTCAGGGTCCCTGGTCTTTTATTTATTATGAAGCACCCAGACACAGTTTGTGGTTTGGCAGAGATTACTTTGGCCGTCGTAGTCTGCTTTGGCAATTCAGTAATGAGGTTGACAGCGCTTTCTGTCTCACATCTGTAAGTGGTTGTTCTGAATCAGGCAACCAATGGCAAGAAGTCCCAGCATCTGGAATTTTCAAAATTGATCTCAAAGCTTGTGCAGCAACTAAATCTTTGTCTTTAACATTGTTTCCATGGAAGTACAGCTGCAGAGAGAAAGCAATAGAAGAAACATGTATTAATGTTCTTGACCAAGTTTCAAAAGACTTGCCAAACCACGTACATCTCCTGGTGAATGAATCAAAGCTGTGTCTTAGAGCACCAGTTATCCCCTTAAATAAAACAGTTTCTAAAGCTTCAGGTGCATGTCCAGGCTCCAATTTTAGCAACATTAACTGTGTGGTTTCTGTAGAAACCCTTCAAGAATTTCTTGCAGAGGAACACAAGAAAAAATTAGCCTGTCAATTTATTGATGTTTTAAATGAAGCAGTCAAGAGACGAGTCCTGTGTCTCTTTAGAGATCCAGATCAGATAACAGGAGAAGTTCTAAGCATGTCTCATAAGAAAGCACATATTGCAGTGCTCTTTTCTGGTGGCATTGATTCTATGGTTATTGCAGCCCTGGCTGATAAACATGTGCCTTTGGAAGAGCCAATTGATCTTCTTAATGTAGCTTTCATGATGAAAGAGCAAGCTAAGCACAGAGGTACCACTAAAAGACATACCAGCCGTGAAGTACAGCTTGATTTGCTTTGTCCTCAAGAAAGCTGTGGAGATCTTGCTGCTGACACTGGTACTCATTTATCTTGCTTTGATGTTCCTGACAGAATCACTGGTAGGGCAGGACTGAAGGAATTAGAAGCCATTAACCCTTCAAGAACCTGGAACTTTGTGGAAATTAATGTTACACTAGAGGAATTGAAAAAAATGAGAAAACAGCGTATTAATTACTTAATCTATCCACTGGATACAGTCTTGGATGACAGTATTGGCTGTGCAATTTGGTTTGCTTCCAGAGGAGAGGGTTTCATTAGTAACCAAGGAGAACTGAAACCATATAAAAGTCCTGCAAAGGTACCATTTTATGTTGTTTTGTTTTCTGCCTTATGTTTGTAAGGCCTTATGTTTGTAAGACTGTAAAAACAGTCTTATTGATTCAGAAATCAGCTGAGATCTTTGCTATTCGTAAGGTTTCTGAAATTCAGTGTCAGAATGTAAAATATTCTACAATTACAGCATTTGTGTAATTCTAGAGTTAAAAATCACGTTCAGTTCTTTTGTCATGTAATGTGCATGGCTTTTCAGTGAACTTGGATATGCAATAATATGTGCAGAAAAAAAATAACCACTATCTATAATTTTTGATTCTGATTTCTCACTTCTTTTTTCCTGATGGTTTGTGTAGGGAAGAAGGAACTGTTTCATTTCAGCTGTTGAAGGCACAGTAATGGGCCAGATGTAATAGTGGTTTTTTCTCTTGATAAAACATTTTACTGTACCTACTGAGTAGTGTAAGCCATTTTTACTTTGTGTAATGTAGTTGTTACTAACCCAGTAGCTGGTAAATGAACAGTACTCTGAGTGTACATTCAGGTAACTACAACATATGACATAGTCAATAATTTTTAAGAGGCTTGTGTTTAACAAATTCTGTTTTATTATCACAGAAACTAACAAAGACATTCTTCAGATATACTGGTGTATTTGTGATACATATGGCATTATTTTGATGTTTTTTCCTTGCTCCACTAGCAATATTTGTGTGTACTTTAAGGTCTGATCATTAACCTAAATCAAGTTACCTATGACTTTACTGGGAATTGTTTCAGGCTTTGTAAATGTGTAAGGCACAGCCTATTCTGATAGATAATATCTTCAGAAGATGTGTATTAAAATTTTTCTCCTTAAGATGTAGTTAAACATTTCAAGTCTGTTACATATTAACTTGCATAGATACTAAGATTTCTTATATTCTGTTTCCTCAGATTGTGCTTACGGGAATTGGAGCAGATGAGCAGCTTGCTGGGTATTCTCGACATCGTGTTTGCTTCAGAAAAGATGGCTTAGAGGGTCTTAATAAAGAACTTGAGATGGAGTTAGGTCGCATTTCTTCTCGAAATCTTGGTAGAGATGACAGGATCATCGGTGATCATGGAAAAGAAGCCAGGTATTACTGTTTTAACATGGAGCAAAACTCGTTTTGCTAGTTAGATGCTGTTTTTAACACCCCAAACAAAATCTTAATTGAAACTTCTGTGTGATTTATTGTCTCTAGTTCGGCTGCAGTTTTGTTAATGTGTACTGTATTGTGCAGTTTTTGGTTTTGTTTTTTAAAAAAGTGGCCTGTAGTATATTGTGGAAGAGTTTACTTAAGGAAATTTAGCAACTTGATTTCCATCTAGAAATTTTAAGAAGAAGCAACAGATGTTGAAATAGGCAAATTCTGGCTGGTTTTATCATTTTAAGCTAAACAGTCCTTTGCACAACTTTGAAGTGTTCCGGTGTGGACCTTTGGGGAGTGTCTGTGGAGAATGATAGTGTAACAAGAGCTGTGTATTCCTATCCATGCAGTAAAGGCATAGTCAATATCCACCACATTTCCTGGCTGTTAAGTCTGAAGAGTTGAAGAATCATTTTATTTGTGTCTACTTCCTCCATGCTACCATCAACTTGAAAAAAATTCCTTAGGTGTTGTCCAGGAGCAGAGGCCACTCAGGTACATGAAAGGTTTTCTCATGTCATCTTTGTGCCACTGTTTTTCCAAATCTGTTCTTAGTTGCACATTTTCAGTTCAGCACAAGAACAGTTGCAGTGGTGGATGTGCAGTGCTCTTAACCATGCACATGATTAGGTATGAATGCCTGAAATTCAGAATGATACCAGCATTTGTTGTGTAAATCTTTTTGCTTCAAAGTTACAGTGTAGTTTTACGTGGTCTTTGCATGTGGGAAAGGGGAAAAACAAGATTGTTCCTATGGAATTTTTAAAGGGTCTTTCCCCACATAAATCTCTCTTTCAGGTTTCCTTTTCTTGATGAAGATGTTGTCTCCTTCCTCAATTCTCTGCCCGTCTCAGAAAAAGCTGATTTGACTTTACCTCGAGGAATTGGCGAGAAACTGATTCTGCGCCTTGCAGCCAAGGAGCTGGGCCTGACAGCCTCAACTGTTTTGCCAAAAAGGGCAGTACAGTTTGGATCTCGGATTGCAAAACTAGAGAGCAACAGTGAAAAAGCATCTGACACATGCAGCAGGCTGAAATTACTTTCAGTAGATGAATTATAGAGCTGTATCTGGAGATGTTGCATTTATTCTATACGCAAAGTCAGTAAATCAAGTTTTCTTAGAATGTTTGGTCTGGGTTTTTTTACACACTTGGGCATAATTATTAATAATCAGAGTTGTATGAATGTATCTTGAGCTTTTAAGTTTTTTGTTTTGATTTTTTTGAGTGCTTAGTTTGGAATCACTTTGGTGACAGCAACACAGCATTTGATTCTCTGACAGATGATTTTCAACACCTGTAATCCAAGTAGTGTCCCTAAACGTAACAGCATTGAAACACTTTTCATTGAACCATTTATAGTTGCATTTATTTTATTAAGTTACTTTTTAAGATGCCAACCATCGTATCTCTTTTAATTTTGGCACCTTGATGGAATCTTCTTCAACTCTTTTGGAAATATCAATTCCCAGGGGAGCTCTAGAAAACAAAATTATGTATTTGTTAAAAATTAATATCGTCATTGCCATATCACACAGATGTACAGCTTCACAGACCTTTTTTACAATTAGCACAGGAGTCAAAGCATTTTGGTACCTTCCCTTCTAAGACTGTGACCATTAAAATAGGCTATCTGAAGCTGTGACTGGAAATATCTTTACAATGAGGAAATATTTGCATTTGTAGCCATTCCAAACTCTAGGAACTCAGTTGTGATTTCAAAGCCATCTTCTGGGCCTGTTGTTTTATTTAGATTCTGATTTTAGTTGATAATTCATTTTATGTCTTGCTGATGAATGCAAAACACTAGAGATTCACAGGCAGCTCCTATGATAATCTTAAATAATGTATTATCTACAGCAAGTAAAACTTAGGTTTTTTTCACTGAAATATACACAGCAAATTATTTTTGGGGTATTTTATAATTTTTCATGTGTAAACTGTAATACTTTTTTTTTTTGTATTGAGACCATCCAACTATGTTTTTCTGAAAATGGAAAGGGAAAAAAACCTGAAAAAAATCCAAAGTTTAAGACCAGCTGGTACTTTTGAAATACCTGCATTTTGTTTGGCCTTAAGCCTAACAGCTATACAATCATAGTCGGAAAACACATAGAACTGTTATGTTGTATGATAAATTAAGTTTCTGAGCCAAAATGAACATAAATGCCAGCCACAATAATTTGCATTTACAACTGCCTTGGAAAGTAACTTTTATGTGTGCTGCACGGAGACTCCTCAGCAGCTTGTGCCTCTTTTTCATGTGACCTCTTCCCCTTTCACTGCCCCCAGTGAGCAGTGAGGACAGTGGGAGTGAGCAGTCACTTACCTTGGCTCGTAGCGGATGCCAGCAGTACTGTGTAGGACCCCCAGCCCTGCACGTAACCTTTCAATGCCATTCCTGAGCAACAAAGCAATTACATAAAAACGTATGTCACAACTCTGCGTACGAGCACATCGTTCAGTCAGCACAAAAAGAGGCTCTTGACTCTCATGTCAACTTTGCATGTGCTTCTGTAATGTTGTTTAAAGAGAAACAACTCTTACCATGCAATCATAACACCGTTATCAGTGCAGAGTCTTGGAGGAGGACACAGTAAAGCAAAATCATTTGCATCTGCCAGATTCTGTAGAACTTTTCGGATATACTGATTACTTGCAACTCCTCCTGATACAACCTGACAGCATTTCAAAATGAAAAAAAGGCATAAACTCAAAAGTACTTATGGGTCACACACAGCTAGCATCATGTTGAAGTTTTAAAGACAGCAATAAATGCTGCATTTAAGATTAAAACATACCAGAAAAGAGTATGCTAAGTGAGCTTATTATGCAAAAAGACATTCCTGAAGCATGTCAGTTTGATTGGAAGGTGTCACTGCCCATGGCAGGAGGGTTGGAACTGGATGATCTTTAAGGTCCTTTCCAAGCTAAACCAGTCCATGGTTCTACTGTAACTAGAACAGCCATCAAGTATTGGGGAGCACAAGGTCAAGTTGTTATGGGAGATTAGATTAGATGGTAAGAAAATCTCTCTCTAGCTTAAAACCCAGCTAAACGTTTCTATGACTGTTACTTCAATATTGTTGGTATTTTAACAGTATAATACATACTGAGATCTTCCTCATATGTCAAAGGTAGAAAGTACAAGGCATCTGCATCTTCAAATGATGTTATGGAGTCAGATATAAAAAGGAAAACAAAAGTATACCCACCAAAGTGGCATTTTTTGATGGTAATATGCTGTTTTTGATGCAGAAGAGCATGGCTCGATATGTCCTCTGGATGATATGAACAGCCACTGCGTGCTGTACGGCAGCAGCAACATCCTTAACACAGGACAGGATCTCACCTTCCTGAATACCTATAAAATACATCATCAAAGGGGGTTCCTGAGTGTAGGTCATCGAAAGCTCAGTTTGTATCTGACTGCCTAGAAATACCTTCTTCTTTTTCTTTCTGTGCAATGGCATTATTGACAAGGTTCTGAAGTCCAGAGAAAGAGAAGTCACAGTTCCGATACTGCTGCATGGGCAGTCGGAAGGTGAGCAGTTCCTGGTTCCCAGTCTGAGCCAAGTGCTCTATGGCCTTCCCCCCAGCCATGCTGTGGCACTCTGGGTGCTTTCTTAGAGACAGTCTTCGTGCCACCTAAGGAGATGACAAACAACAGACTTGGAATCAGTTCCTCCTGGAATGGCATCCTGGAATGTACTGTAGTCCATGGAGTAAAATATGACACCAAAAGATCCAATCCAATGTGAAATTACAAACAGGGCATGGTAAGGGTAAGACATAACATCAGCCCAGCAGAATTTTTTTTTTCTTGGAGTATTTAGAAATAAAATTCTAGGACAATCTGGGCAAACATAAGAATCAACAAATTTTGCAGGAAATATTAATTATTCCATTTTTAAGCTAACGGTCTGCCATACTGTATTACCAGATACACAGGAACAAATCTGGTTTCAACTTTTGAAAACCCCCTTTATGATTCCATGCACTCCAGTTTTTTAATTAATATGTAAAAATACTGTTTAAAAACAGTGCTGAGAACAAAGCCATAAGTGACCAATTTTACAGACTGTACTCAGGGACCCAGAAAACTTAAGATTCTGAAGGCCAAACCATGCTTTTCAAACTGTAAAAACTAAAATTAGTAAGAAATGTTTTAACATGCATTGTTTTAAACCTGTCAGCATAATAACACCTCTATAAAATACCTCTATAAATTCTCTCTAAATAATACAATTTCTTTGTATAATCAGTGTCAATGAAACATCCAGCACCAGTTTTGGTTATGTTGCCTATTTGCTAAAATATAATTAATGTACATACATTACAATTGATGTTAGGTGTACATTTTTAACAGTCTTTTGTATCTTAAATCTATGGCATTTCAAAATAGAAAAGAAGTTACATAAAACTTGTATTGCACTGAATTGCTGTCCTCAGGCTGAGGATATTACTACCATTATGTAGTATAAATGCAATAAAAAGAAAAGAACTAAGGAAAGGTAAGGAAAGGAGATATTACCTTATCCAGCATGTCACCTGGTGCGATGTCGATGGACTGTCCAAGCAGGAGGAAATCTGCAACTCCTTGTGCTACTGCCAGGAGACAGTGGCCTCCAGAGATTAGGAGAACTAAGAAGGGAAATTCCAGGTGATGTGTGAGCCTGATGGTCAGTGCGTGAGCCTCCATGTGATGGATGGGGATGAAGGGCTTCTGGTGCCTGCTGACCAAGCTCTGGCTGTACTGCAGCCCCACGCCCAGGCTCAGAGCGAGCCCGGGTTTCACTGTGGTCGCCACAGCCGCAAGCTCGGCCACAGAAACGCCGCTAGCACAAAGGGCCTCTTGAACCACTTGGTCGATGTTTTCTCTGTGAAGCTGCTGTGCCACCACAGGAATTATTCCTCCTGATCTAGTAAAACCAAGGAATTGCAATGCAGTGGTAGTTTCTAACAGATAGAATGCCATAAAAATAGTTTTCAGGCACCTCTTAACCTTGTCGTATCCTGCCTGTTTCCTTAGTGCATTCTCAAATGCCTTGTTTAATGTCAAGGGCACTGAAGGGAGCATAATTATCAGTGGAAGGCCAGAAAAAGATGTAACTTGACTTTTTTTGGTACAGATGCTTTTTAAATGTATCGCAACAGTGTTCCAAAACAATGTAATTTAATATTCACAACCCCTCACTTGTCACCTCATGTTCTTAAACCACCAATGCTTACATTTGATTAATTTTCCCTTTAAAAAGGGAAAATTAAAATTGCTGATTTTAACAGTAGCAATGTTTTCATCTTTTATTCAAGCTAGAGGAGTAATCTATCTCTCTTTGAAAGAAAACACTGGAGGAAACTTGTTAAATTCATCGCATTTATTTCCTCCCCTTTAGCACTATCTCAGGCAGTATGTGTTGAGACCAAAGTGATACATCTTCACACCTACCCACCACTTACTGAGTTTTATGGGGCAGGGAAGACTTTTATATGGATGATATTATAAGTAACAATAACAGTAAAATCGTTATTAAGGCAGAAGCCTTGAGAGAAGTCTGTTCTTACTGTAAATGAACTTCCTTCTGACAGTGCAGTGCTTCTCCCAGAACACAGCCAGCTTCATCCACCACAGCAGCGCCCGTGTCGTCACAGCTCGTCTCGATTCCCAAAACCAGCCTGCGAAAACCCTGCTTTCCAGAGTGAGCAGAGCTGTTCCTCAGCCACGCAGCTCGGCCGTGCTTCACTGACTGCAAAACGCTCTTGGCAATGCAGTTCATTGTTTATAATCTACCTGATGATTATGTCTAGAAGAGAACTGTATAGTTTATTATTAGTGGAGGGTTTTCAAACAAGTGTTCTGCTCTGATTTTCTGAAGAGCTTTTAAAGTCATGAATGGCCACACACGACATTTAAGACCCTAAGAAAAAATAGCTGGGAGGTAACGTCTTTTTTTACCTGAATTACGTGTGAAGAGAGTTCCTCACTACGCTTGGTGGCGGTGCCTCTTGCAGCCCTAAGGGAGGTCACAGCCCGCCCGTGGCCCGCAGCAGGAGCGCCCGCGGCTGAGCGCTGCCGTGCGGGCAGGGCAGGCCAAGTCTGGCCGCTCTGCCGCGTCACGGGCTCGGCCCNGCCGGCGCAGCCGCCGTGCGGAGAGCGGCCGAGAGCGGGGACTCCTCGGCAAGCCAAGGGCTTTGTCCAGCCGCCCCCAGGCACCCTGGCACCCAGACACCAAGTTCGGGCCGTGTCTTGCAGTCCCTGCCCTCGGCAGCGACTGTTAAAGGCAGCACAACCTTGTGATGGCCATTACTTAGAAAGCAGCCAGTTACCGCTTTCTGTGCAAGCAACAGACAGAACTAATTACTTCCAATTGCTAAAGAAAATTCATAACTCATTGCCCTTTTTTTAACAGCATCTTTATCGATAAAGTAAATAGTCAGAAAATTGCTGTAGGAAAAAAAATAAGTACACCACTGTAGGCTCGTCTTTTGATATTTTTAATTTTTTTTTCCAGCTCACTGGCTGCCACTGCAACCAAAATGTAAATCAAGTCTTAAATAGAGTCTTCCATTAAATCTGAGCTGGTTTGGTCTGGCAGACACACCACAGACTTCAGAATTCATCCTTTCTCCACAACAGAGAAATAAGTGCTCAGAGCAGTAGATGTACCTCCTTCACTCTAATTCCAGAGCTGATAATATAAAAGATTACCCCATACTACACAGTACCCCTAAAACACAGCATTCCTCCACATTTTCAAGACATGCAAGTTATCTATACCTTTTTCTGCAAAAGCATAGTTAGTCCATGTGATTTGCCTACTCACCTACTTCTAGTTCAGCTTCTATTCTAGCTTACAACCTACACAGCTTCCCTTACGTGTTCAGACACCTGCTCTGTAACAGAGCACCTTCTCCTACGACAGCAGCAAGCCTTTGCCCACCACCTCACAGGCCTCTCAGCTACTGAAAAATAACCCATCAGTGAATACAAAACAGTCAAAAATTCACACCTAAAAAAACCTGCAATTTTTCAGTATGTCCCACTTACACACAGAAAAGTCAGTATCCTGGTAAGCAAAATGAAATGAACACAACAGTGGCAACTTGTAAAAGCATACATAATCTGAGCTCTTGAGTTGATATGGAACTCCCCTGAGCTGGCAGTTAAGGACTTTGTTCAGTTATTGTGACAAAAAAAAATTAAAAAAAACAAAAGAACAGAGAAGGCAGGAATTATACCATCAATTTATGCTCGCTGTCACAGTACTTACTGTGGGACAAACTTTCACATGGCAAAAACAAGCACAACCACTTACAATCTATTACAGCAGAAACTACCTAATTTCTCTTAATCTAAGAATGTGGCCTCACCAGTCCTTGGCATCGAGGATTCTGGATTTATATGTAAAGTTACCACCTGCATTATGGATGATGGGTATTTGTGAAACTCTGCTCTCCATTCCAGCTGTTACTTGAACCTTCCTTACAGGCCACTTGCATCAGCCACATGTACAGTCTTAGTGGGGATTAGGTTTTAGAGCTGGGCCTGCCCAGCTCTTCATGAAAATCTTTCTTCTACACATTTCCAATCCACATTGAAGTATCTGAAGGCATCTTCTTACAAAGTCGATTTTCATCCCAGACAATGCTGCAGGAAGCAGGAATTGTATCTCAGATGTAAAAGCATCTCTCTCCAGCTACGATGAGATACTCAGCACAGCAGACTACTCGTTTCCTTCACCTGGGGAGCAGCAGTAGCCATGTCAGGGGCAGCCAGTGTTGAACCTTCTGCTTAGTATTTATTGATGCCAAAGATTCGAACGCCATGCAACTGTGGCAGCTTGGGGATAAGCACAGTCAGGAGAGAGGCTGTGTTGAGGATGAAGTGTGTGGGATCATACTTTGTATAGAAACTCGTCAGGAAGTACCTGCAGGAGAAAAGGGAGCAAGCTTAGCTGATGGCAGCCTTGTCTAAAACACATACAAAGCATAGTTGAAAAAAGTGCTTTAGTGATTAGTAAGATTTTACCGGTTAACATCTGTATCTGTATTAAATATCTCACCTGAGGTTCTAGACTATCTACAGCAAAATTATGATTTAAGTCTCTTCTTCCTATACCTCTCAAGGTGCTAAAAAGCAACTCATCGTCTACTGTTTTCTTCCAGCACCTCTCCCCACCTTGAGGAGTTATATATATTTTCCAAGTTTCTGTCCTTTATGAGCCAACTTCATGCAGGATCTCCCCTCCCCTCTCACTCCGCCATATAAGTGGACATGTAAATTTTCTTCAGGGACAAACAGAAAGATTTTTAGAGTCGGATATTAAATATGTATCTGATTTTTCTTAGTTACACAACCACACTTCTGTCAACAGAGACAGGTGTATAGAATTCCTACGCCATTTGCATAGTGTAAATAGAAGACAATGTGTACAAAGCAAAACTGACACCAGATCCCATTCACTTAGGACTGACACATTTCTAGCTCACAAGTTGCAAAATGGTTAAGAAATTCTGCCACGAAAGCAATTAGTTTAGATTTTCAATATTTATGACTTCACAATCTCTTAAAGAAATTCAAGAGTTAACAGTAAGTTTTCCTCCCAACATTTCTAATCTTTAAAACCTGCCCCATTAATAACTGTTTACAAACTTTGACTTCAGTATGTGTCAAAAGCAGAAAGATTGTTGATTACATAGCCTGTAAGTAAATACTCCCTACAGCTGTGATGTAGAAATAAACAAACAAATAAGAAAAAAAGACAGAAAATGCTTTTAGACTGTAAATTGCAACCCATTATGTTGTAGCTTTTGAAATCATGGCTTTATGTGTCAATTGATCTATAACACAGTTTTGAACTCACAGAATTATAGGAGAGATTGTGAAGAACTTCCTTGAAGATGTGAATTGTACTCCATAATCCAGTTGTTCCCAGTGTGTTAGTAGCCTAGCTTTGCCCTGATCAGGTGTTTCAAAAGGAGTTCCCTTTACTGCATGCAAAAATACATACATTCCCTGGGGAAAATAAAAAGTGAATACAGAGGCATCTTTAGTAATATTTTAAAATAATTGTTACATTGTTCAATACATTATAAAATTAAAAAAAAAGAGAGTGAGTGAATTCTCACCCAGAAGAGCTCCTAGCCTGTAATGACAAATTATTGAAGAGGAAGGAAGAGACAAGAACTGATTTGTGTGAGACTGTGCAGAGTCAGAATTAAAGCCCAAGTCTGTGTGACATCCAATCCACTCCCTTGCCTTCTACACTAAATTCAACAGAATTTTAACAAGCACTGTAACAAGTGTGGGGCTGCTGATTTGTATCACCACTTTCCCAGCACAGTGTTAACAGAGTGATGAATAATAGAGTAAAGCAAAAATCTACCTACAAACACTGACAATATCACACCAATTCCTGAAAGCTTTCTCAGCCCCTTACCAGCTTCAAATCCTTAAAAACTGACTAAGCATTCTGCTGAATACCATCTGTCCACCTTTTTGCTGCTTCTCCTTAAACATGCTGGACTTTCCTTGTGACGCTCCCGTTTGATGGGAACATGCCATGTATGGTTTGTTCTGAAAGCCCAATCTGGGCCTCTTGGTTTCTAACAGGGGAGTGCACCCTCTTCCAGTTTTAAAAACCATTTGTTTTCTATCAAAGAGAGCACACCAACTCCAAGGAAGAGTCTCCATAAAACAATATCAAAGATTTCCTTCTCTTTCTTATACACAAACAAAACTTTTTATAGAAAGCTTTATATAGAAAAAAAACCACATTTCTTTCAAATTCTTATAATGGAGGTGAAATCTCAGCAAATCACTTCATGTCTCCTTCCACCTTTTTTTGGAACAGCCTCCAGACCAGAGCCCTGTGAACCTAGGACAATTGATTTGTTTAATTAATTTTTTGATTCATGACGTTTGCAGTGTCTATTTTAATAACCATAAAGACACTTTTAGGACAGATCCAAATGCTTACTTCACATTTTATTTCCCAGTGGTACTTGCAGAAAGAACCATCAAAAATGCTTTCAAGGTTAGCTAAGAGTTTTCCACTAGTGGAAATCCAAGATTTTTTTTTTGTCAAACCATTTGAGGATTTGTTTCCAAAAGAAGTGCCATTTAAATTCTGAAATATCCAACAGTGCAATTTATACTCATCTTCTAGTGTTCCACTACAAAACTACTTGCCAGTGCATGCTCTCATCCCTGTTATCATTACAGCTACTTGCAATGAGTTCAGTAAGGCATGTGGGAAATATTTAGTAATACTTGTCTCTGCCAACATCTTCTCAAGTCAGACATGTCTGATGCTGTCAAAGATAACGCACAAAAGGCTCTAATGACAGTTACAATTCCACCAGTAGTTTTAAACCTATCTACAAAACCAAAAAGCTCAAATAAGAATTAAAACTTTACATTCAAGAGGATATTACCCATTCTCAGTGAACTATCATTTTCCTAAATAAGGAAGGAGCTCTCTTTTTGTCAAGTCTTCTTTGCTGGCAATGTTAGAAAGCTGAGCCAGCAAACCTCAAGTATGATCTAAATTGCTGGGTTATGGCCCTCTTTTCTCTAAGCATGGCAGGACCAATATAGATAGCTGCACTACTTTAAGTGGTTACAGGAAAATGATAGCATCCTGGGGAGAGGAGCAGAAAGCAGCTCACAAAACCTTTTGCATACAAAAGTCATCATGCAAGTCACAACCCTCTGAATAACAAATGGTTTCAGGGCTGGGGTCAATGTAGTTCAGTTTTTCCCACTGCTTTCAAGCAAGATTTCTCTAATGTCCTGTATGGTGACAACACTGTATGTTGAACTCTTTCTGAGTTATGTAGCTTGGCCAGAATTAAAACTACAAGAAATAGAATACAAGCATTTCTCTTGAAGAAAATAGGTAGGCTGCTAAAATTAAACATTTTCGGATACTAACAGATTTATGTGGAAAAATTTGTAGATAGTGTCCAAAAACTAAAAACGTGATAGTTTATGGATTCAGCACAGCTCTCTAATAATATACAGAACACTGTGAAAGTTGGTTGGCATGATGATTTTATGTCTGCAACCTTCCAGCCTAATTAAATGCCATTTAAAAGAATACATAAAGAATATTTCATGTCTTTCATGCTTATACTGAAAGTGGTCATGTATCACTGCACCTCCCCAAAACAGCCAATCCTTTGTGGATACGCCAAGGAGAGGTGGTGTTTTGGATAGCAGGATTTCATTGTCCATACAGACTGGCTACTTTCCTCTCCCCTTGCTACTGAAAATAAATATTTATGAACAACCACTATTCAAATTCTGTTCCAAGAGAGAGTACTCACCAGGTTGTGAATGACATTTGTTAAAGTCCAGGCGACAGGGACACTAAAGAAGGGAATGCTGAGCAGGACAATGTGCAGCATGCCGACTCCCAGCGCGTATGTCAGCCACATTCCTCGGCTGTTCATCACTCGAGTGTTTGGATTTACCTCGCTGTGGGCAACTCCTACGTTCATTTTCACCCTATAAAACAAATCTGTTTGAAGACTGAGACTACTGTTACAGAGGAGTACTTAACATATGCAATTTTCAAATGTGGGAAAAAGCTGCTTTTAAGAAGCAGGCCTGGAGAGAACACAGTGCATAAAGTAGGATGTACCTCAAGAACTTCAAGCTACGGTTTATAAGAAATGAGTACAAAGGAACAGCTGGGAACCGTTTGTTTAAAACAAGTCCAAACAAATAAAACTCACAAGCCTGCTATAGAAGGGACATTAAAAAAAAAAATAGTAAGCTGTGATGTCAGAAGCTACAGTTGCAAAGCTGTAAGAAACCAAGCTAATAACTTTTATCCTCTGAATTAAGTTTCTCCATCCATGACAATATCCAGAGCTCTTTTCCACTTCCCACATCAGACAATCTTCCTCCTCTTTCTTGTTCAGGTAATGGTTAGTGAAGAATTCTGCATATACCAACTGCCCAGCCACCTACTTCTAGAAAGAATAATGAAGGCGTAATCTATGCCTCTTTTTCTTGAAGCAAAGTGCAGATTTCCTCCCCTCCCCATCTATTAGCTTCCAGAAAGACATTTCCATCTTCTAAATCCGGCTGAAATTAGAGAACAGGTTCAAAAGTTTTCTAAGCAACAGACAGAGATACACAGGATAATTTCACACGCTGATATATCCAGGAAATTGACAGAACTTACCTACAGTGCCACTCCTCATATTGCAGTAAAATTTGCAATGATAATTTAAAAAAAAACCTAAATGTTTTCTTACTAAAAACTTACGTCACCTCTGGGACCATGGATATTCATTTATGGGAGAGTGATGAAGT